>JAZHYW010054013.1:0-48438 GCA_037355805.1 Ixodes ricinus | reverse complement strand
CTGGTTAGTTACGTATTGCTCTGAACACAAATGTATGAACGGGCACTTAACTGTTCCAGAGCAAAAGTAGCAACACACACTTTGCACACGCGTTCAAAACGCCTTATTTTAGGTGATTTTCTTCTGAATCCTTTGTAAACATAATGCGAGCACATGCAGCGCATGGGCCTACGTTCCCAGCATTCTCCTTGATTCTTGAGTAATTAAAAGTATATTACTGCTTGCATTTTTTTGGGGGGGGGGGGGTGCGAGACAGTGCAAACATTTCGACGTACGAATTTTGATGTTGTTTTTTCAGGTCAATAGTTCGGAAGTGCACAGCAACCTTTGCGCGCATTACCAGTGGGTCAGGCATATGAAGAGAATGTTTCCGTTTTCTTTTAATTCCATATTATCGAATATCAGAGAGGCGCCAGGGCGGCGCCACAGCCACCCGGCAGCAGGGGGCCTGCATGTCTGTGTGTCTCAGGGTGAAGACATCCATTGTTTCCCTGAATATGCCAGCACGTGACGCTCTTTGCGCACACGGTGCGTGACGGGCGGCAAAATGGCGTCTATGCATTAGTCAAAGCTACGCGTTCGAGCTCAGTGACACCGGATTGCGCGCACTTCAAAATGCATAAAATAACGATTGGGCGGAAAAATGGCTGAGATGTCTCCCACTCAAGCAAAAGCGCGCGTGTGTATGAAAGCACTCCCACCAGCAGCGATGTACGCCTTCTTTCCAGATGTGAAAATGAATCTAATTCTATTTTATTTAATACAAAGTAGCTTTATCTAAGCGATAACGGAAACTTTTAAAAAATATCACAATATTAAACCTATTTTATTAAATGGCCGACCAGTTTCGAAACATCAGCCCCCTCTTTTTTCCTTTTGTAGCTGGTTTCAAGAACTTCGAGTAAGCTGATTCTTTTTCCCCAGTTAAAAGTTCAAAGGAATAATCGCTTCGAAAATTCATCGATACGTTCTCTTAATAAACATATGTACGGTTATAATTGTTTACTTTGAACCTTATATCTATACTACCTATATGGCCTCAACTATAGATGTATGCAACCGATAAATATGAACCCGCACGATTTCCGAGCTTCAACTGCGCACAAAAAGCGCGTATGGGCGAGCACCCATATATGAAGACAATACAGACTTTTCGTACAAGACTGCAGCCAGCACGATCTATAGCACCGCGGTCGCGATCCCGCTCTCACGTTTAGCACTCTGCTCAAACTTCCGAGCGCCACCTCACCGACCACTCACTATATCGCACGCCGGGTTTCCCAGGCCGCGGGCTCTGCGGCACCTGCCTGACTTGTAAACCGAAGGCAGCATAATCCCTGGAAGATAACTTCGTTTCACTGCGCAGACGACGCTTCCGATGGAGAGAAAGCTGCGACAGAATTGCATCGTGGCGGCAGTCGTCGTCCTTGTGTGCTTTCACGCGCAGCAAATGACTCCATGATCCGCACTTCGTTTTGTGCGTGGTTTAGTCAACGGTGGTGACAAATGCAGAAAGACAACGCGCGATCATCAGGCATTAATCGCTGGAAACGGCGAAAAAAGCGAGTCGCCTCCCCCTCCCAACAACTTGGTCGGTCAAACGGAGCACTGGCGTTCCGAGCAATCCAGAAAACAGGCGATGTATTCGACGCTGCCATTCAGCACCGCGTCGAAAAACCGTTGCCGCGTCGTCACGTGGGATCCTCCCGACCGAGATCCGCTCGGAGATTAGGAGAGCGTGGAACGGCTTCGCTGCCTAGCGCGGAGACCTCGCAGAGTTTTGTTGGCGTCACGCTCGGGCATCCAGCCTTGCGGACGCAGCGGCTCCCAGGATACCCGACTGACGCCTGCGGGATTAGCCCCGGCGATCGCCTCCTCCGCCGCGAGCCATTTCAGCACGTCAACGTTTTTGCTGACATCGTCTCGTCCTGACACGTGTGCCACGTGCCGGATCCCAGTTTGCTGACACACTGTCGAAGGGCGACGGTGCTTTTCTGTTTTTCTTTTCTGCGGACGCGGACGTCAGTGCAAGCGCGAACCGCGAGCGAAGCCAACGGCCACGGCTCACGACGGCTGCTTGCTCGGGGCGGTCACGTACGCTTTTGAGAGCTGACTCTGTCCTCGTTTCCGGCAGGCAGTGTCGCGAACAAAGCGGCGTTTTCGCGATGCCGTGATGAGATTTTGCTTGTACATCAGAAATTCAATGGTCGAGCTGCTTATTCAATTTGGAGGTGCGTAAAGTTATTCCCTCGGTGTCATAGGGGTCATGAGGAAGCGCGGAGATTGCAGCCTTGACTTTGTATGCGATCGATAGAGAGCGTTTTCTACACGCGATGCTGTCGTGCCCACCAGCTTCGCAGTCGATACTGAGGGACTAGCTCAAGTAAAAAACATTCGCAAAGGGGGGGGGGCGTAACCTTGAAATCGGGGCTGTCGCCGGGCCCGAGATATCGACAGCTTCCAGTTTTCGATGAGGCTCAGTAAGTTTCTAATTGAAATCATACGTCTATTTTCACTAATTAAAAAGTTATGTAACAGATTTTAATTAATTAGCCGACTTATCATAAAGATTAGCAACCCACATAATGTCCCCCTGGCCGTGTAATTCTCACCTGCACAAACCGCATAAATGTAGCTTTCACGTCTTTTTTGAAGAAATCTCTAAAACTTAAAAAAAAAACACCCCGTATATATATATGTGTGTGTGTGTGTGTGTGTGTGTGTGTGTGTGTGTGTGTGTGTGTGTGTGTGTGTGTGTGTGTGTGTGTTTGTAGCAAGAAATAAAGAAATGGGTACACTCTTAGATTTGTGTTCTTTTAAGTTCAGTTTTGGGAACCTTTGTTTCTTTGTGGTGGCCCCCACACCCCTCTGCCACGCTGCGCCGCAGCTCCTGGTCGCCCAGTGGCGCTTCCAGCCGCCTATGTGTCAGCGGCACATTGCAACGTTCTGCCATGGCTCCCTGTCGAAGCCGTAACACCGCGATCGCTGACCCAGTCCGGCCGTTGGCCACATTATGAGGCGCCCGTGCTCTCGCACACAATGAGCGCCGATGAGAGTTGTGCACGCGCGCTCTTCACTTCCAAAAGGCCACATAATGTTGATCCCAAGAATAGCTCACATATTTTGGTTCACGTTTTTATCGAGCGTCTCTGCACTATTTTTCAGATACCCTCAGCATTGAAAACTTGTCAAAGAACGCCCAGGAATTTATTCTCGCAAAAGATGCGAAACGAACTAAGCGAGGACATTTCAGCGCAAAAATATATTGTATGCTTGTTTAAACAACGGCGTCATGCCCCGATGGGCGCATGGTGTCTCCTCTCTAGTTGAGAAATTTAGCCAGCGCAGTACAACCTCTAGCTTGGGGTGTTTAACGGGCATCACCAGTATATTGTGATACACGACCGCACGCCGATACGATGCTCATCCAGATCGAAACGGGCAGAGGCGGAGATCGAACCCAGTATTCTTGGGTTCTACAGCAGCATCTTTTGCTCACAGGCTCCGAGCTGCGGTGCGCTAAGAGATCCGTCCATCGATCCCCTCACTTTCAGCGCAAGAGCCACCATATATATGTCAGCCAGAACCACCGTAATAATCGTGGGAAGGTATATCAATTCGAGAAAGTAGTAAAATGTTTTTATTTTATTTTGTTTATTTATAATTACCCTCAAGGACCCGAGAGGCATTACTCAGGGAGAGAAAAGATTGGCAAAAGAGAAGCTTGGCATTATCGGTGATGAGCAAATTATCAGGAAGCCGAATGCATGACATCCACCGTATACGTATGCGAGTGAATGTGGATAGTCTGCGTATATACGGCCTTGGGCCGGGTAGTCGTGCATCACAAGTCTCGCAGAAACATTATACTTTCTAAAGCATTAGATGAGGATACCCGAAAGACCGGATCGCCGCTTTTATTGTCCATCGCGTGAAAACCCGGGGCTGGAGGTCTCCGGCGGCAGGTCCGACGTACCTCTGCGGCGAGTGTCCTGGACTACGAAGTTTGCCTACCTAATGTCACCTTCGACGTAATCTGAGCCGCTCCCGTCTGCTTTCAAGGGTACACGGGATTCCCATCCACCCCAGACGAAGGACATTGCTAGCGTAGTTCTACGTAGCGGCCGTGCGAGCCAATAGCCCCATTCGCCGCCACGCCAAGCACGCTCTCTTAGCGTGATGATGGCCTTGCGACTCTGCCAACACACCGTTCGTGCTGCCGTCTGACGCGTGCGCTAAAGCGGAACTCCGCTCAAAGACAGGGCATAATAAGTTTACTGATATTGCTTGAGAAGGACTTAATATATCTTTAACCTAAAGAAAGACGTCATAATGACGCTGGCGGTTTAGGTTGTGTTTGCGGGCCGCCAGCAGATCAGCCGCCGGCGGTTAAGGTTGTGTACTTGTGTTGTCGATGCTAACACACTATCGTCGAGTTCTCAAGATCTGAGGGACTTTGGTAACGGATTTAGCAACGCCGGTATTGTTTATATGACAACCACGCGGGGCCTTCGCTCTCTGGTTGGAGGCAGACGTTAGCCTTGCTCTGTCGTTTGTGGCCGTAGCTCAACTGATGCTTGTTTGAGGCAGTTTTAGTATGGCGTTACCGCAGACTACCGTGCGGAGGGACATTTCTACCGGAAGCTCGCTCTGCCGCTTCAAATCACGCCCTCAAGCGCACGTCAGGAGTCGTTTCCTTCCCCGCGGTAGCCTGTGACGCCACTAAAACACTCCAACAAACGCTACAGCATCCAGCTCTCTTTCTTGTATGAACCTTTTCTGTCATCGTGCTTGCGCGTGACGTGGCAAGCAACACTTGATACATCAGGGTGTTGAATACGCAAAACCGGTATTAAAAGGGCACTGCAACGAAATTCTAGCGCCTATTTCATTGCCCAAACGCCAACCACGTTCTGCCCGCACAGTAAAGACACCAATGTGTGCCGGAAAGACACCAAAACATTCCCAAGTGAAAAATTTGCAAGTGGTACCACTTGCAATTGGTTTATTGAACAGGTACCACTTGCAAGTGGTACCGACTTGCAAGTGGTACCACTTGCTAGTGGTACCGCTTGCTAGTGGTACCACTTGCTAGTGGTACGCACTTGCTAGTGGTACCACTTGCTAGTGGTACCACTTGCAGGTAGTACCATTGTTATATAGATGCACAAAAACAAAGCCAGATGTTTGTCTTTCTTACTTTTATTTTGCAGTTGAGAGTGCTTGTAGAGCAGAAGTACTTGGGCGATGAAGATTAAAAATCCTCAAAACCCAGTCACCTCAGAGCTTTTCGGGAGTCCTGGATCTTTTGTGACAGGGCTGTCGACATGTTAGTGATGACTTGCTGAACACGCACCTTGTTCTGGTGCCCCCAATGTTGCACTGTCTCTGCAAAAACAACAAAAAATACTAATCTAATAACAGCTCACGGGGATACAGTCATATGATTGAACAGCTTGTACTCATTTACCTATGACGAGGCCAACTTTGAAGGGACTCAGTTCCTTCCGGACCACCACATGTTTTTGTCTGTCCTTCGGTGCCACCTTGCCCCCATAAGTCCTTCGGGCAAGCCCCACGCGACTCCATATCGCTTTCGCCATGTCTTTGGTTACTATGGTTGGTTTGGTCTGCTTCATTATTTTTTCTGCTTGATAGGAGCCGATGGTGGTGCCCTGATTCACGTGGTACTGTGGGTCAAAAGGGTATCATAGCTTTGGCAGAGGTCAACACCAAATCCACAATTCACGCAAAGCCAATCGTCGCAATGAGTTGCCTCGTGCCACGTAGGCGTTCGTGTGTGAGAAACTGAGGGTGTCGACAGCCTCTTGGTAGACATCTCTCGTCGGAGTTCTAGAAGCGGCTGCCACTGACGTCATTGCTGGCGACGGCACCGCGACAGCGTGGGAGGAAGGCAACGTGTCGAAGACCCGTTGACCCTCCACTCCCAGGCAGTGGCGGAGCAGGTATCGGCGACATTCCGAGTGCAGTGCGTGAGCCCCATATGCCCCCATGAAGCAATCGGAGAGCGAAATCCATCGCTCCCAGGGAATTTCCGACTTCTCTGTTTACTCAAGAAGTCTTGAGGAGGCTTGGATGCCGAATCCGCCGTCCATCCCGTCGTCGCTCGCCGCCGTCAAAAGAATGTGGAGTCCTCGGTGAACCCGGCGGGTCGGGAAGGAACCTCCAGTCCCCTGTGCTGCTCCACCGCTCTCTTGAGGCTCTTTATTTAAAAATGATAATGATGATGAAGAAGAAGTAAGTGAATGAATGAACCACTGATCTCCACTAGAGGGGCTGGATGGCGCATTGAACAAACAGGTATGAAGCCACCGGAAGTAAGCGGCTTGTCCCGGAAGTGAGCGCTTGGCAGGCTTTGTAACCCTTCCGAGTGCTGGTTCGAAAAGCGTCGAGGGCGCTGGATTTTCGCTTGTTCCTCAAGAGAGCCTGCGTGGTTGCGCAGTAAGAGCGCATGAAGACCTGAGAAGTATCATGGGAAGCCATTCAATGTAAACATTTTGAGATTCTAGTTGATCAAGTGTGAATATGTCCCAAGTTCAAATGCCTCATTCTCGGGATTTAATCCAGAACGGGAGTATTAAAACCGAATCAAAGACACAAAAAAGCATGCTCCAAAATATCGACTGAATGCACTAGGAAGCCCAGCGCACGCCCGACTTCCGGGACAAGCATCGAACTTCCGGTGGCTTCACTTACGCCAGGCTCGGAGAGAAGCTAAGCGCCATCCAGCCCCTTATAGTAGAGATCAGTGGAATGAACACATAGCATAGAGGCAGATGAAGTTATCCGAATATATGAAAATATAACAATAAAGACACAACCCCCCCCCCCCAACTTGTACACGCAGTACATGTGGCGAATGACGGCTTAAAAAACGTAGGGCGTGACTCGTTTTCTTTCTGGTTCGTGATTGTCCTCCGGCGGTCGTGTCGGCTAATGTCGCATTCTCATTGGCTGTGACGGGATGACCAGACGCTCAAGACTCGCCATGCCCTGCGTTTTCTGAGCTCGAGCTCAAGAAACGTCTTGTTGCAAATTTTTCAATTTAAAGAGTTCAATCTTGTCAAAATATTTTAATTGCATCTCAAATAAGTGTGGTCGTTTCACTTTCTCTTGAAAAATCTTTAAATTCATTGTCTCTGATCTTGGCTTTTTGTAACTAAAAGCAACATATTTAAGACACCTGAAACTTTTTGTAGATTGAACTTGAAGCAGCACCTTTCACTTATTTTATTCGTGATATATGTGATTTTGCAAACTGGTGCCATTAGCAACCTAAGTGGTACCCTTGAAGCCTAAGTGGTACTGCCTGGCTTGCAAGTGGCACCACTTGACTTGGCAAGTGGCACCATTTGACTTGCAAGAGGCACCATTTGACTTGCAAGTGGTACCACTTGACTTGCATGTGCTACCACTTGACTTGAAAGTGGTACCACTTGACTTGCGAATGGTACCACTTGAAAGCAAATACTACCACTTAAAATACCACTTCACATTTTCACTTGGGTTAGTTAGAACGAATAAACAAAATGACGTTACGACGAACGGTCCTCTAAACCAGACTTGTACACGCTACTAAAAAAAGTAAGGCATTAGTACGCAATGCTAAATTGTAACTCATTACAGTTACAATTACCCTTCCATTAAAGGAAGTGACCGTTATCACAAAAGTAAACCGTTACTTTCGCGGCGTTACTTTCTATAGTCGGTTGCAACTCAAGAAGGTAGGGCGAGGAAGGAAGGCCGGAGAGGAGGAATCAGACAGAACGCTGGAGAGACAAGGAGGTTTCCTCCTCTCCTCTCCAGCGTTCCGTCTGCTTCTTCCCTCCAGCCTTCCTTTCCTCGCCCTACCTTCTTGAACTGCAAGTTACTATACACGAACTCATCTCTGTTACCTCACGGCGCGGTGGTGGCGCGTCGGTCGCACTTCCGGTCTGGGGCTGTGGGCGGAAGGCCCCATGTGAGGCGTGTATTCCTGCGTTGTTTTGAAAGGAACCTGACGAAAACATGCCTTTTCGTCAAACCGCCGCGACTGGGGCTGTACCAAAAGAGTCAAGAAAGGTTTGAAGATCAGTTTTCATGTTCTCGGTTCGTCCGAGAACGTGGATATGTGCCGTAAAAATGGTAAGCCAGACGCCGCCGGACCACAATTGCTTGGGCGGGAAGCACTTTGGGTTGAATTTACGGATACTTGTGGTCATCAGATTTATTTGTTTTGTTCCAGCATGAACGCCGGAAAACCGTCAAGTTGTACGGCCCACCTACGGACTACGTTCAGAGCGTCTTGAAGTTCGAACGGCCGTCTGATCGTTCGAACTGTCGTCTGCTCTTTCAAACGCTTCTGCTTGTCGTCTGCTCTTTTAGACGACACCGGCCCGTAGACCAAATTTTGGCCCGGTACTTGCAATAAGAAGTAGGTGCAGGCCTCAAAAGACTTAAGTTTGAAGGTTGGTAAGCAGGCTCGACGTAAACAGTAGATACAAGGAGATGTTGATTATTGTTACCAGCGGCCATCACCGACTTGTTATGCCTGATTCACTTCGTCCGATTCTGCTTGCGATTTTCAGTATCGACGTCGACCATCTCAGCTACGGTTCACGCTTTTGCAGTCCGAGCGACGTCGCGACAGAAAATTGCGAGCGAAATCTCATCATGTGAATCGGGCTTTAGCGTACATTCTGCGGCGTCCACGCGGAATGAATCGCCGCATGTCAGATTATTCACGCGAAGTTTTGCGGTGCAACGAGCCTCGTTAATTTCGCTGACGCCGCTCATGTAGTCAGACATTGTCAGGAAGACGTAGAATCAACAATTCGAAAGCGATAAAGGGCAGGGGGACTCACACTGACGCCGATAACATCGCATTTCAATGGTTTGTTTATGGGCGACGGCGAGCTTGTTGCCCACCCCATCGCGCATGCGCGGCGCCGGTGGCGTCCGCTAGAGGCGCTCCGGGCGCTCCGGTTTGTTTGTAAACATGAGTTTGTGTATACCTTACTGTCCTAGGGTAAGACACAAAACACAAGAACGTTATGGAACCGCCTACTGTTTTCACCCCAGTCACGCTGTTGTGACCTCGAGCAGTTGGCTCTCGGAAGTGTCGTCAGGACGTCTTGCCTCGTTTCTAAGTGAAGATGTTGTCCGCCGCGCTGACACCCTTTCAGCTGATGAACTCGCGAATACGCCTGACGCACTGCACTGCGTGCTTCTTGAGAAAAATCTAACATCTCTCCACCCTGGTGAAAGCGCAAAGCCTCGTTGGTACAGCCGGAGTTAGACGCTGTTGGAATGGCAAAGTTATAAAAATTATAACGCAGATAAAATAACCTTGAACAAAATCAATCTATATGAATATAATAATAAGCGTATTTTAGCCGCTAAATATCGCCTAAACGGTGGTGCAGGAAAATAGCAAGACACAGTAATGACACATTATAAATTAAATTATAGACTATGTTTCGATATCAATATTTTATTAGCCCTGAACAGATGTGGTGGCTCTGTTGAGACGTCGGTGAATAAAGAGGATGTATCTTTTTGGATATATAACCAAAAAACACAAAGGAATTTCTTAGAAAAAAATAAATGTCTATTAAAATAGAAATGTAGACGCTATTCCGTGCCTGCCGTTTCTTGATGTCGTCAAGCGCATCTGGCATGGGTCGGCCGCTCCACAGGCTGCAGTGCTTTCAGCTGAAATGTCAGGCGAGGAAATGGCAGCGTCACAGCCACAGCAGTAATTCTAATATTGTGAAATACGACATATATAAGAGTAGTACCACATATTTCACCGTCTGGAAGGTCTAAGCACGCACCTTCCTTCAGGAGCCGATCGTTCAGGAGCTGGGAGGCGCGATTCTCACACCGCGAGTACCCACCATCGCTGAAAGTTACCATATTACCGACAACGTGTCTAAACCTGGAAAAAATATATGCATTTGATGCATGAAAGGGGTGATGGCGATGTGGGTAACCTAGAAGCTTTTGGAAAATTAAATTAAAATCAGCAAAAAGTAAAAAAAAAAAAAGAAATCCTATCTCGCAAAGATTATAGGTGTTCTATTATATTTTGAGCACCATACCATGCCAGTTAACTTAACATCGCTTTTCAGTCGATTTCTGTGTTGAACCTTATTCAGCGGAAATGGGAGCGTCCACTCCTATCGTGCCATTATGCAAACTATCGTAGTCGCTATTGGTCTTGAGATCGACCTAGAGGTGGCGCAACTGTCGCGCTATCATCATCATCAAAGCGGGGATAGTATGCGCGATAGCCGCCCATATGCTCTCCGCGTTCGCGCGCGAGGCGGTGTAGGTTCTTGCGTTTATTTTGCCGCAGAGAATCGGTGGAAAACGATTTTATTGGAAAATGGTGCGGTACTTTCGATTGCTTCAATGAAGATAGAATCTTATTGCCAGCGTACGGCCTAAAGTTAAATAATCGCTTCTGTGGGTGTGTCGTCTGCCCTAAGCAGATAGATGTTGGGAAGTATGTATCACCGCGACGGATCCCCTGTTTCTGGGTGAACAGCACTGTTTATGTTAAATATTTGTGTATTCAAGAAGAGGTACATCGTTTCACCAGCATGGAAATTCAACAAAACAAGGAATTCATAACAGGATGCCTACATAATGCTGGGTACTATGGGTTGTAAAATCGTAGGTTTTATGCACTTTTTTCTCATTACTTTTAGCTTTCGCAGTAATATAAATAGTTCGCATTGAGAAAAGTTAGTGTTGTATTGGAAATTACTGTGATATTCCTAAGCTGCATATGAGTAAAAAAGTTTCCGCTTCAGTCCATGTTTCCCTTTTTTGTGACATGGTGTGGGTAAGTTTTTGAGAGCCGGAACAATTCTAATACTTTGCGATGAGGAGAGAGTGCCTTTTCCACTTACGATCCGCAAACTGTTTGTTGGCGGGACAACTGAAACAAGTGAAACACTCTGTTATAATATATCTGCCACGAGTGGAATAAATAAGTGTAACCGAACAACGCAGCCACGTAGGTGTTATTAGATGCTGTTCTCGGTGGTGTGGGTTCAGCCGCTTCAATTTTCTCATAGAGAGCCGCGGGATGTCAAGAGGATAATAATATAAATGTCTGGCTAAATATTTTTCTACTCAAACGCAGTAAACCCTGAAACTCCGACAAACTACCCACATTAGGGCACAGACGACATCGGCTCGCAGCGACCCTCTTTTCCTGATGAGGGCTAGTGACTTTCCAGAAAGTTTCCGATAACCCTTCGCCCTAACCTAACGTTTGTGGGGACTGGGCAGTTCATCGATTAACATTGAGAATATTCAAATAATGCTTTAATTGTGATATGGTTTCGCCAGCTTAATTGGAAGCTTGTGCGGGAGAAAGTCAGGAAAAGTAAAAGTAAAAACAAAATGCCTACTTTATTTTTTTTAGCTTGCCTAAGATTGTTTGTAGTGAGAGTCCGGTTGGTTGTATATGTGTCCTTCCCCCTTCCTCGTGGACAATCAACCTTACGAGTTACGATTTAGAAACAACCAAGTCACAAAGAGAAAAAAAAGAGAAAGATTCGATATGAGGTTTTAACTTTTAGGTTCGTAAAGAAACAATCGTAAGGGTGCAGGCAAGCTGAGTGAATATTAACCATGTTGAATTAACCTGAGACTGGGATAGAGAAGAAACATCAAAACGTAGAAGGTAGAAAAAATCGTAAGGGTGCAGGCGAGCTGGTGAATATAACCATGTTGAATTAACCTGAGACTGGGGTAGAGAAGAAACATCAAAACGTCAGAAGGTAGAAAAAATCGTAAGGGTGCAGGCGAGCTGGTGAATATTAACCATGTTGAATTAACCTGAGACTGGGGCAGAGAAGAAACATCAAAACGTAGAAGGTAGAAAAAATCGTAAGGGTGCAGGGGAGCTGGTGAATATTAACCATGTTGAATTAACCTGAGACTGCGGTTTTCTTTTCTTCTCTACCCCAATCTCAGGTTAATGCAACATGGTTCGTAAAGAACGCTTTTCAGCATCTGAAGAACTCCAGGCCTTGCGTTTTGTATGGGCAGGTGACAATGTAATTCCGGTAAATCTTAAATTTTTTTTTTTAGAAATGTGCTCTGGTGTTTTTGTATTATATCTTAGTTTTTTTTCCCCCGCGAATGAGAACGAAAATCTAACTGATTAGAATCATTCCGTTACATAAATAAGTAACAAAATTACTTTACAATTACTTTGTAATATATGTAATTATTCCCTTACAAAATTACTGATAAAATGTAAGGGATTCCAAATGATTTCGTTACTTGTAACGGATTACGTACAAGTCTGCCGTAAACTACCCATAAAATCATCGCCGCTCTGTGGGAGCGCGCCGGCAAGCTGCGTGCACGCGAGCCCTGTGGAACTTGGGCGAACCGGATTTCCTTCTCCCCCGTGCCTTTTCCACTCTATTGAAATTCTGCGGGAGCTGGCATCCTGAACGACCACGTTGATGCCACCAAATGGCACCATGCTAGCTTTCCAGTAGCTTTGCCTGTGAATGTGAAACGTGACTTTATTAACGCGCTGGAGGGGCCGAGTCTCTTGAGACGCATCGCGTTTTCCGATCATTCATTTATTATTTATTTAATATAGACTTAAATAGGAATAATATTATTAAATAAATAATAATTTTAATTTATTATATCCTTGGCTGCTGTTCGAGCGCTCGCACGATTCGACGGTTTGAAACAAAAAATATTGCCATCCGTTCATATCTACAAATGTGCGATTGTAATTAGAAACATTTGTTGATCATGATTAACTTATTTCTCAACGCGAGAGGTATATTTCAAGTTTAATCTTAGAATATCTTTTCATTGCGCACAAAATGCGTACCGTTTGTGCGTCACGATTTTGCGAAGGAACTGTGGCGAGTGGGTGTGAGAAGCTTCTGGCAATCAGTCTACAAACGAAATCCGAACTACGTCGAGACCATAAACTGAACGCCAGTGTGTGTAATTTAATGGCCTTCCGAGATTTTTCCGCACTCCTCTCCGGCCTGTGGTACCGCTCGGCTGCCCAGCGGAAAAAGCGAGCCGAGTCAGTTCTCTATAGATCTCCGCATGCGGCGCTTGTAACCAGACCAGAAACGGAAATAGAATTGCCTCGAAGCACGCTGTCAAGTGCAACGTTACTGGAGCAAGCTTGCTCCAGTAACGTTGGTTAAGTGTGAGCTCGTGGCATGAAGCTTGCATCTTCGCTGTTCTCATCATCAGAATAGAGAAAGGTAAGTCGATCTCTGTTGATTTGTAATTTTCATTCACTGCTCCTGTTTTTGCACTCTTTCGCTGGATGATACCTCAAAATGCTATTTTGGAAGAAGAAGCCAGCCGGGCCTAATACGTGCTCTTCCAATTGTCAGAGGGCCAGCCGGACCAGTGCACACACATCATGTCTTCGATCGACAAGGTGATCACGCTGCTCGGTACTAGCTCAATCGCAAGCTGGGAGACTTCAAAGCCAACTTTCACGAAGACCGCTGCCCGGCCAACACCGGCGCAAACCCTCGAACACCACCACGGCGGTGCTGGATTCCCTGCGTCGACGAAAATTCGAGCGGCTCGTCTGCAAGCCGTGTACGAGGGAGCCCTCGTCAGGCGCTCGAGACCGGCCTGCTTGAAGTCAGCACCCCATCGAAGACCACCGTTGCGAAGACCGCTGCAAGCAGAACGCTCTTCACCCTCTTTAACGGCAACATCAATCCCCCACCCTCGTCCACAAGCTTGACTTAAACCATCATCACCATTTCTTCTAAAACTTCATCTGTGCAATACCATCTCGTCATCATTGGACGTGACGCCGTGGACCTTCACGGTATGAGCGACTTGCTTTTCGTCGGCGCTGCGGCTCTCCTCAGCCGAACTAAATCACTACCACTCTCACTGTTTCATGCGAATCTATATTTTGACTCGCTTTCCTTGTTTTGAAAGAAAAAAAAAGAGAAAAATTGGTTGTGCGTATGTTTATACAGCCTAGAGCTTGGTCTCCCTCAACGGCCGACGAGTCTCCCAGCTGTATAGATAAGAACTTTAGCTAGAGCAGTACATGTAACCGCTAGCCTGGGGTCTTTAACGTGCATCACGCAGGAGTGATGCACGACCGCAGGCCGGTACGATGCTCACCCAGATCAAAACAGGCAGGGGGTAGGAATAGGTGAGCGGCGTTCAGCAACTTCCAGGTTCCTTAGGAAATTTTGTTTCACTGTTCACAAACGACAACAATGAGCTGCAAACCTGTACAAGCATTATTCTGAAACCTCCAGGCTGTAGTTAGCACAGCTTCATGTGCGAATCATGCGAATCATTTCGGCCTTGCTAAGCAAAATTCCACCAAAGCCGCATTGATCGGCCTCACGATTTCGAGCTGACCATGCTCGCTTCACTCGCACGTGGCTCTACGTTGCATTCCTCGGCTATGATTTCAAGCTTGTGCCATTCTAAGTCAGCACAGGCTTTTCGCATCGCGGGTTTCACATGCAGCGATTTCGGCCCTATAGAGCGGCGCGATCTCTGCCGTCGCGGCGCTCCTATCCAGCTGCAGCGGCTGAGCGGCATGGTTCCACCAGATTAAGGCCCCAGGTAGGAAATTTTTCGCCACGGCAGAGCGGCAGCTTCCGCGCTGGCCACTCACCAGCGCGGCGGGGAATCACGTGACAGGAGGAGAAACATTGCGGGAAAGCTGGCCCATAGGACGGCGGCGTTTTCACATTCGTGAAGCAGACGACAAGCAGAGTAAGTACAAGCGACTGGTTTGCGGTTTCTTTTTTCCGGCGGGTCGAGCTTCTTCGCTTCAGTAGTCGCGGCGGAACTGTTCAGGAGATTATGGAAGTGGGGAACGGCTGTCCCCTTCCTCGGAATTTCTTTTCTCAATGAATTATGCGGCTCTTTTTTTTACTTTCCTCGACTGAGTACGAACTACTGCGAGCGCAAGAGACGCTCATTAGAAGCGGCTTGAGCGAGCGCCAGGGAGAAAACAAACGAAGAAGACGAGGAAAAACTGAGCGACAGTGACGTGTCTTTTCCAACACAGATCGTCACACCAAATAAACAAGATGCATGTTAACCCCTAGTAATAGGGAAGCATATTCTCCCAGACCTATTCCAGGACGACGTGTGTAAGTTATGTAAAAGCGACAGGGCAACGCTTGCGCATATCGCGTGGGGACTGCACCAAAGAAGACGGGAAGCAAGCCAAGAGGCTTGCTTCCCGTCTTCTTGAGTTCTGGTGGCGTCTTTGAGTTCCACCGGAACTCAAAGACGCCACCGAAAGCGACAACTACGAGGTACAACTACAGGCCGTCCAGCAGATCGCGGCACTCCTAGAGAGGCAAAGTCCTCGGAGGGTGCTAGCGACGACGTGAGGCCGCGTCCGGTAGTCTAGGACTCTTGGGCTACTGCTGCAGGCTCAATAAAAGTTTTGCAGACACACACACAAGTAAGACCAAATGTATCGCGCCCAGTTCAATGAACTTCTTATCAGTTAAATGTCGAAACGTCATGTTCTTTGGGACGCGCGGCTCAAAGAATTTAGGAACAATGGGACCAAAGAGAAACTCTGGGAAAAGGTGACTGAGGCCGTGAAAGTGATCGATAAGAGCGGTATGAAACCACTGCACTTCTACGGGTTTTAACGTTTTTACACTGTTAAACCATTTGAATTATTCAGCAAATATCAAGGGCATTGGTGTCGGAACAGAGGGAACAGAAACCATAAACAAATAAGACGAAGATTTATTGAGCATTTTAAACACTTTTTTTTTTGCTTTATTAGGGCGAAATTAAAGGGGAGACTGACAACTAAGGTACGAAAATTTTTGTTAGAAGGCGCTGAAACCGACACTGCGCATCTGCTTGTTGCAAGCAACATTGGCCATCGCAACGGCAGAAAACGCTCATGTGTAATGAAACCTCGCGATCCGTGCCGCCGCACCACTAGCGGATGCGATTTGGGCGGCGGAATCGCTGCACGTGAAACCCGCTGGCGTCAGTTTCCGGCTTGAGCGGCGTTGGCGTAGGTGTAACCGTGAGGTCACGTGATCCCGGTGACGTCACGTGACTCCCTTGAGGTCACGAGGGTCACGTGACCTCACGGTTACGCCGACGGCGACGCCGCTGGGAGCAGCAGGCAGGATGAGGAGGTGAGGAGGAAGGGTATACCTCCCCTCAGTACCCTTCCCTCCTCCTCCCCCTTTCCAAAATTCAGTGCCATCTGGTGGTTTGTAAAGCAGTTTAGGTTTTGCTGTTGGTTTTGCCATATCAATGGCGGAAATGAACTTGTATCAGCACCGTCACTTTCGCAAGTCAACGGCACGCGAGGAATTGTTCAGTGTGAGTTCTTTCTCGATCACTTTCAGTTCGATGGTGACCAAGAACCTGCATTCAGAACAAAGCTCCAACCCACTCAGATGCCTCGAGAAAATTCTATACACCAAAGTGCTTTAAAGCCGATTGTGTGCCGCCCACAGATTGACTGAATCTGAGTTATTAGAAATAAACGCCCTACGTAGCTCTTGTGTTCCATTCCTACGTCGCGTCGTACTGACCCCCCGAATGTACAGGCCTCGCATCATCCGCTTAGGAGCATCTTCAACGTCTTCCTTTATCAGTCACTAGAAGAAGGCCGCCATTGGTATGGCACAGATGCCGTTCCACAGATGATGATAGTGATCAAAGTGGCCAGACTGAATTTCGGAAAGGGTCTATTTGGCGTTACAGAGAGTTGTAAACGGCTTTCATTTTTTTTTTACTAAAATAATTGGACGTGCAGTTTGTTGGAAAACAACATCGGGGGCATTTGTTCTACACCTTTCGCACTTCGCAAAAACGAAACTTCAAATTTCTATCGACTTCTTTCTTGCCAAAGGTCTGTGTGTTGCGGCGAGGGACGGGAGCACATTTCGCGCTGCTCCTAAGTTCCGTAGGCCGACGATAATGGTGAGAATGATAGTTATTGGCTGATTAATGCGAATAGCATTCTTTGGATACTTCACGCACTTTTAATGCGAATATTAATGCGAATATTAATGCGAATAGCATTCTTTGGATACTTCACGCACTTTTCGTCTATGTATCTATCTATCTATCTATCTATATATCTATCTGGCTTATCTAACCTCTTAAGGCTGAACTCCATGGGACGAATATGCTGCAGAATAACCGACGAATTTTGCCCGGCGGCTTTTGCTCTGCGCGTGGAATCAACACAGTGGCTGCTACGTCGCGCGCAAAGCGAGCGTGCCGTCGGGCGGCGTTCGCCAGTTATCCGTCACATAATTCGTTCATGGAGTTCAGCCTTTACGCCGCGGGTCGATAAATAAATAAAAAAGACCGGCGCCGGCGGGATTCGGAACCGTTGACCCTTTGATCAGCAGGCAGACGCGCTAGCCACAGAGCTATGAAGGCAGTTTTTTTCTTTATTGAGCTATGAAGGCAGTCATTCAAGGCACTCTAAAACACCTGTTTATATCTTTACCATCGCGCGCGTTCCATGCACGAGGGCTCATTCCGCTCTCGTGAGGCTTAGCACTGCCCCTAGCTCACCCTCTCCCGCGCTCGGGAGAGGGTGATGTAGCGGCCGTGCTCACCCTCACGAGAGCGGAATGAGCCCTCGTGCATGGAACGTGCGCGCACCGGTAGCTGTGACAGCGCTGTAAGGCGCGTCCTATGGTAAAGATATAAACAACCGTTTAGAGTAAAGCGCAGAAAGTCGGTCAAATTATGCCATGCGCATGAAATTGGTCGGCCAGAGGGATCGAAGAGGGCAGCACATAGCACAATGGCCGTCAAGTGGCTGGCAGAGTCTATAGACCGACACGCGGAGCGACTCTGTTTACCAACACGCCGCAAGGCCGCGCATGCGCGGTAGCTATGTGGGCAAGAGCAGCCCGGCTCTCCGTGTTTTCGCCATTGCGTTCTATGGCGTGCGCTCGTTGTTGTCGTTGTAGGGACGCTTGTATCTTTATTTGTGCGTCGTATTTCCTGAGAACGTATGTCGTATCCTATGCCCGACTATTTGAGCTCGCTGCCCGAGCCTGAACGGCAGCGGTATCGAAACAAACTGTGCGGTGACGGCGTTGCCTTCGACGATCCGTATGCCGTAAACAAGGCCTGCTGGACTTCCGACGTAAAGTTGTTGCCACCGAAGTCGACGGCTCATGTCGTCGTTTATTTAGTTTTTTCGCCAAGCCAGTTCACGGCCGACACGGTGCAGGCGTACAAGTCTCTCGAGGCCTACGATTACTTCGAGTCGGTTTCCGCACTGCCGGCGGGATCAGCAGTCTGTGGGTCTGCGGAAGTGTGTGTATTCATTAATTGATTAAATACACACAGCGTCTTCAAGTCAAGGTATGATATTTTTCCTACCCTCATGACCACAAGGCATGACAAGCAGTAACGCTTTGTCCTTTCTGCAGTCTTGGCGGTAACACGTTACAAGTAACGGCGTTGCCGGTAACGCGTTACTTTTTTCAATAACGTAGTAACCTACTCGTTACGTTTTCGACACAGTAACGGGTAACGTACTTACGTTACTACTTCAAGTAACGTAGTTACGTTACTCGTTACTCCTTCCCAAGTCTTAAAGAAATTACACTTCAATTTTTTCCGTGTTTTAGGCGTCAAGCCATGTTTTTCTTGGCGTTTTTTCTCGTGAGTATTTAGGTGAAACCGTAAAACGAGATAAAGTAATTATGTTCAGTTTCTGCACGAACATAATGTTTCTTGATATATGACATGTATCGTCAAAACCGTAAAATGTGCTAAATCTTAATTTAAAAAAAGTAACGCAGAAGTAACGTGCGTTACTTTTTATCGGTAGCGGTAACGGGTTCCTTTTATTTTTAGGCAACGTAGCTCGGTAACGCGTTACTTTTATTTGCAAGTAACGAGTAACGTACTTCGTTACTTTTCTCCGGTAACGCCTACAACACTGCCGTTCTGTCGCCGATCCTCTTCTGCTGGGTAGCACGGGCGTAGCGAGCCTCCGACGAGCGCTTGGCCGATGCTTTGTGCGCGAACACACATGGGAACAAAATCCCGGTGGTCTTGATCAGGCAACGCTTTCCTGCACATAAGCAAGCCTCGGGACGGAGATTGAAATGGAAGCCGCACTTGCCTTCAAGAAAGTGTTTGCCGCACAAACGGTCGTTCGCGCGAGGCGACGATTCTTTTCGATCCACGGATATTATCCACCTTTTATGCCTTTCAGAGTCTGCCGGGAACTTGTGGAAACTCACTCCGCTACTTTTCTTGTACATTTCGGTGCAATTAACAGCAACACAGCTTCGCGGCATGCTGAAATGCTATGACGCCCATGCGAAACGTGCGCCCTTTTGCCCACACCCTGCCACACCCCCCGGCTCCGGCGCGATCGCAGCGCCGCCGCAGCTCCGTGACGTCAAGCCCGCGTGTCGGTGTATAGCTGAGACGCCAGAAAGTCTGGTCGGTACCATTTTGAGTGTTTGTGCGTATGGCGCGTGCTTTGCTCGCCTTCCTAAGTGACACAAACGCCCGTGCTGGGCTGCCGGAGATCGTGCGCAGGGCTGTGAAAGTGTCAACAAATTTAGAATCGCTCAAGAGTGGGCTGGCGTATCTATACTTCGTTTCAGCTTGGGTCCAGACGCAGCCGATGCTACGAGCGCGAGCTTGTGGCCCTGAACAGTGCTTGCATTGCGCGAGCGCGCGTGCTTGGCAGGGCCGCTGAAAGCCCGGAGCTCGCGCTCGTAGCATCGCCTGCGTCTGGACCCAACCTGAAACGAAGTATAGAGTGTACCGGCCACCTGACGAACGCGCATAACTCCGCACCGTTTGATGCTATTCGCATTAACGTAGATAATCATTCCCAAAGGATGGGTTCTGCTGATTTTTGTCTATCTATCTATCTATCTGGCTATCTAACCTCTTACGCCGCGGGTCGATAAATAAATAAAAAAGACCGGCGCCGGCGGGATTCGAACCGTTGACCCTTTGATCAGCAGGCGGACGCGCTAACCACAGAGCTATGGTGGCTGTAAGGGGAGGTGTGCCGAACAGAACATCGATAGCATTCCACTTGTTCATGACGCCGATGGCACCGGTGCCCTGCGCCTGGTGCCATCGAAAAGCGGCGCACAATGGCACCACGCGTACAAGTGCGTCCTGCATGAGCACGCGCAGCACGAGAGACGCTCTCGTGCCCCTTCGAGCAGAAATTCACCGGTAGCCTGGCTACAGCGCCACTTTTTCGTCATGAAGCGGCGGCACGTGGAACTATCCAAGAATGCGGAGAGCTCTCGGCACACCTACCCCTATAGCCACCATAACAGAGCTATGAAGGCAGTCATTCAACGCACTCTAAAAACTTGTTTATAGACCCGTTGCTCTCGGGCAGGGGGCGCGAGCGCGTCCGCAAGACGCGACCATGTTATGCTGGCAGCACCATCGAGGCGGCGCTGTAACATTCGATTTTGCACGTGCCACGTTCGAATGCAAGCATCTGTCAGCATCTGTAGACGCGCAATAACAAAACGTCTAAAAAGAGAAAAACTAAATAAAAAAGAATTATGCAGCTCGCGGCCTCAGCGTCCCATTAAACATTCCTTTCAGCTTTATTATTTTATTGCTTTCTTTCATAGCTTCCGTGAGCCCGTATGTTTCACTTTACGTGATAGCGAAGCTGAAGCTACTTGCAAAAGCATGTTCCCCTGAACGATGCTCGCACTGCACGAGCGCGCGTGCTTGGCAGGGACACTGAAAGCTCGGAGCTCGCTCTTGTAGCCTCTGCTACGCTGGCACTTAGAATGGAACGGAGTATAAAAAACTGTAGTGGGGAAGCGTAATGACGCACGTTCGAAACGCGAGCCAAATATTCTATTTTGCTCGCCTGGAGCGCTGCTCAAAACTTGAGAGCTACGGGCCCATATCTTTACCATCGCGCGCGTTCCATTGCACGAGGGCTCATTCCGCTCTCGTGAGGCTTAGCCACGAGAGCGGAATGAGCCCTCGTGCATGGAACGCGCGCGCACCGGTGAAGCTGTGACAGCGCTGCCAAGCGCGTCCTATGGTAAAGATATAAACAACCGTTTAGAGTACCGTTGGTTTAGACTAGCTGAGACGCCAGAGAGTCTGGTCGGTACCATTTTGAGTGTTTGTGCGTATGGCGCGTGCTTTGCTCGCCTTCCTAAGCGACACAAACGCACGTGCTGGGCTGCGGAGATCGTGCGCAGGGCTGTGAAAGTGTCAACAAATTTAGAATCGCCTCAAGAGTGGGCTGGCGTATCTAGAGTGTGCCGGCCACCTGACGAACGCGCATAACTCCGCACCGTTTGATGCTATTCGCATTAACGTAGATAATCATTCCCAAAGGATGGGTTCTGCTGATTTTTTCTTTGCGTTGTTTGGTTTGGTTTGGAGCACCACCAAGCGCCCCGCAGTAACAGTCTCTGCCGCGTGAGTGCAATTGCCTGAGGAGCGCCGCCAGCGCGCAGAAAACTCGGATGCCATGATACTTTTAACACACTTGCTGCAGAAAGTAGTGAATATTTCTTGAATGTTAATTTTCTCTAGATTGACTTTTTTTTTACATTTTTAGTAAATTTTGTTCGTCCTTATAATTACTACAGATGTTTGAATTCAAGGCACTATACTCTGATTCATACTTACCGTGCAACGTTGTCACAGCTACTGGCGCGAGCATGGGGCTTGATCTCGTTGATCATTTGCACAGCGTCTCGCGCGAACGAAACCATAGATGAAGCCACGCGTTCGCGCCAGTAGCTTTGACAGCGTTGCACGGTCAAGTATGAAACAGAGTATAGGAAGAAATTTTTAATAGATAAAGTTTCTAATACATGCTCTTCATAGTATATGCCTGCTCGTCTCAGTTACCTGAGCAGTCAAACGGAAAACCCTCTGCTGCTGTAATCTAGATGCAGCATCCAACGGATGAACAGGCCCGGAATCTGCCTGGCTTTAATAGTGGTGTAGAATACCCGAGAATGTGGTCAAAGCTGAGAAACTTGGTGAAAGAAGAAAGACAGGGGAAAAGAAGGTCTCAAGAACGGGACCCCCGAGACTTTCTTTTCCTCTGTATTTTTCTTTGACCAAGTTTCCCAGCTTTTATCACAGTCTGGGTATTCTACATTATGATCAACTTCCACCAGCTCTGCTGCGCACTCACTGTTTTTTCATGGCTTTAATAGCCCCGTTTCACGGGCAATTAAAGTACCTCCAGAATGAACACTTTAAAAGAACCGGCAACTCGGCTCTCCATCTGGACTCAGCCAGTATCGCTCGGCGTCCTCTGGTTCAAAGGCCCGCAGTGACACTGCCCATACTACGAATTTGGATCCCCTTAAACGTTTCGTTTCGTGGAAAAAAAATAAAGAAGAAAAAGCAGGGAGAAATAAGATTAGATAAATAATATTACCAAAAGAAGTCATAATAACCCCCAAAAAAGAGGAAAAGCACATTTTAAGGTTTATCGGGAGGTGATCAGTGCCTTTTGTATTCGGAGACGTTCCCCACTTCATGGACCTCAGAGTTTGTGGCCACTGTGTCCTTCCCATTCCCTTTGTCCTCTGATAAAGCTAACATCCTTCCCCCTCAGTGACTACGGAGTGAAAGGGAGTCTTTTTCACTGCCCCAAAGGTCATTCATTTTTTTTTTGAGTGCCCTGACCCAGTTTCGTTATCGGAAGCACAACTTCCGGGCAGTCACTAGTATTTCTCCGATCCCTTTGAGCGACCTAACCAGAACTGATTTCACCTTCCAAGCCAGCACTGCCTGTGACTGACTGCAGAGCGCCCGCCAAATATGTTTCTCGCGCTGCTTTGCCTCGTCGCATCATCGACGACCGCCTGTCTCCTTCAAGGACCTCCCAAGAACGGCAGGATCTCCCTGGTCAACCTCGGAGAGACCGGCGGAACCGTCGAATACGACTGCAACAAGGGCTTCGTTATTCTAGGCCGTTCTACCCGAACGTGCCTCATCGACGGTTCGTGGCATCCTCCAGCTCCGCCACTCTGTGCGGCCAACGTGGCAACTCATCGTCCGGCGTTCCAATCAAGCACCAGAAACGGAGGCAAGGCCCGTCTTGCCGTCGACGGTAAGCGGAGGACATGCAGTGTCACACGCCGTGAGACGTCGCCGTGGTTCATCGTGGACCTGGAGAGAGTAGTTCCCGTCCGTGTCGTGAAGCTCGACTTTCCGAGGATTGTGCTGTCGCGTCTGAGTCTGTCAATTCGAGTCGGGAACTTGTCGGTTGACTTCGGGAAGCACCCCATGTGTAACGATTTCCGCGGCGCACCTCCCACCGCACGTTCCGTGTACCTGCCGTGCTTGGCAGTCCCGCGGGGTCGCTACGTCAGCTTGCACTTCAGCGGTGTAAAATCGCTGTCCATATGTGAACTTGGAGTGTACTCTGAAGAGGCAAGTGGCGCGATGGCCAGGCAAGGGCCGGCTCCCGGCTGCCAGCAAACGCATAACAAAGTTTGTGGCCTTAACGGTGTCATCGGTCTCTTGATTGGTTTGTCTGT
This sequence comes from Ixodes ricinus, assembly GCA_037355805.1. Taxonomy (NCBI): domain Eukaryota; kingdom Metazoa; phylum Arthropoda; class Arachnida; order Ixodida; family Ixodidae; genus Ixodes; species Ixodes ricinus. Next base: position 24,883 of record JAZHYW010054013.1, on the reverse strand, counting down.
ACTTGCTATTTTCATGTGTATCTTTAGCAATTTGCGACGCTGTAGAAAACGGTCCTCTAGTGATCGGTTCTTGCACCGTAGTTCAGGTGACCCAATATTTTTTACAGAATTGAGTCAAACTTTAAGCAATCATGAATTGCGGGTCGGGTCATGGATTGCAGATGTTAGAAAATAAGACAAAGAAAGCCAGCAGTGAACTTTGTTTTTGTTGGCATTCAGGAAGTTCTTAAAACCATCGAGTTTTCTGTAATGGAACGTCGTGCTCTTTTTGTAGGTATTTATCTGACTGGATATTTTCAACATATTAAAAAAGTTTGTGATCTTTGTATGCTATTTATTGCGCGCTGACTGATTTCGGTGAAACTTTAGCGTATTCGGATGAAGTTTCGCGCGGCGTGTCTTTCCGTTAAAGAGGCGAGCAGCCATTTTGTACTTCGCGCAAATACCGCTACGAACGACTTCCTGATGTTAATGGCCAATGAATCACGCGTTAGTTCTTTTTTGTTTTATCCCACGCAAAAGAATTCGCAGGAAAAATTAAAGAAAGATTTTAAACACGTTCACAAATCTTTGATGAGGTATTTTGATTTTGCGTTATGCCGTGCTAAGGAATTTGAGGAAGCAATATCTATATTTACAAATATAGACATCGTACTCATGTGTACATAATGTAAATCAATATATATATATATATACGCTTTGCACACGCGTAGATTGAGCCGCCATAGCCGACCTTCTCCAGTTTTACCGAAATGCCGAGCCACTGAAGCGGGCGTTTATGAGCTCACAGGGGCCTATTCTGGGAGGTGGACACAGTAGCACCTAAAGTGCAATAACCTGTCCTGCTGTGCAACGATGACGGACGCGAACATAATGAGAGGAAACAAAAACTGAAGGTCGCTTATGGCGGCGCATGCACAGTTGCTGCAAAGCGTCTATATATACATATATAAATGTGTGTAAACTAAGTATTTATTATAGTGCTATTTGTACAAAGAGGGAGGCTACGAGGTGCCCTCCTCCCCCGCTAAATTTAGCGGGGATAATGGCGTCACATGACCTCGTGTCCCATCCCCTATAAACAAAATCAGTTTCTCCGCTGAATTTAGCGGGAAAATTGACGCACGTAGCCTCAACACCATTTTGATTCCCCGCTAAATTTAGCGGGGAAACTGAATTGGTGTTGAGGTCACGTGACGTCAAATTTAGCGCTACATTTAGAGGAGAAACTGAATGCGCAGTGTTGCATCAAGGGACGTCACAAAACTACACACCAATTCAGTTTCTTCGCTAAATTTAGGGGGAATTAGATTGGTGTATAGGTCTGTGACGTCCCATAATGCAACGCGTGCGGCTACGGCGACGCCGCGAAACACGGGAACCGAGCGCCTAAGAGCTGCGCTGCGCTCTAAAACGAGCAGCCTTCACCCCCTCAACTCTCAGCCAGAACAAGCGGCCACGTAGTCTGGAGTCGATTATATGCCGCAAACGTTAATCATATCCACACACTGAGTTCGAGACATCGTTATGGTTTTGCTATTGTAGTCATTGCATCGATTGTACACGGGCCACTACCCGTATGCTTGTCGAGGTATTGATTATCACGATCCCAAATCAAGTGCTCACGCAATGCACGGGTCCAATCAATGAGCCGCATTCACCTATCGTCTTTTGGGGATACTGCGATCCCCCAGCTACGTCGCCGAGTGGTCTAGCGCACACCAGCTCGAACCACGGGAATCGAAAGCTCGCGCTGAACCCAGGATGCTGGGCTCAATCCCCACCACTGCCCCTTTCGATATCGATGCGCAACGCACCGGCGTGCGGTCCTGTATGACTGCCGCGTGGTGCACGTTGAAGACCCTAGGCTAGCGGTTGTTCTGCACTGGCTAAATTACTCATATATAGATGAGAGACAAGTCGCCCGTTGAGGCAGGCTAGGTTGTAGACTGTATAAACATACACGCCACCATTTTTATTACGTCACCAAGTTCTGCAAATGGAGAGATTGAAAGAAAACGCTCGCTTTTGTCCTTGAAATGACACCTCAACAAAAACGTTTCTTGGTCAGTGGCGTTGTGTGCTAGTGTACCTGGGTCCCACCAGTGCCAGTAAGCTCGTGTAAAGTAAAAAGAAAAAAAAGAAATCCAAGATTATATGGTTACATGGCCCCTTTAACGTGAAATGCATGCAAAACTTTTGGTGCGCAGGCCTATCACAATGCTGTTCCTATTTTATTCTAACCAATACCAGGCGTTTACGATATTCATTAATTGGTTCAAGCGGGTTTACCACAATTTTCACTTTCCTGATATATGCTCAGCATTCTATGGGGCATCTCATTCGATGGCAGATCAGCGTCTCGGTTTGTTAGCTAACCTAAACCCCTTGACGACAGACGGGTCAGTTCCCTCTTCTGTGGACCCTTCTAATTCGAGTCTAAGTCCAGCCGTCCCTGTGGCTCCGAGGCCAAGAGCCAACCTGCGGATTCCCAGGCGGCGGGTTCGAAACCCGGCGGATAAAGTGCCCGCAATCTGACTCAGGCTTATTGCGTAAAAGGAGCCGTGTAACCGATCGAGAATTCGACCGTACTTCAAAAGATCCCCAGGTCATCGAAATGAATCTCTAGTTCTCCACTGGGGCGTGCCCTTCGTTGGTTTGGCACGTAATACCCCCAACGTCTGATTTTTTACTTTAAGTCCGACCGAAGCCGGCAGGCCCGGCACCACGACCTGATGGAGGCCACCAATCGGGTGGATCGGTGGCCGAGTTTGGAAGGTCCGATCGAATGTTCCGGAGTGGTTACCAACAATAGGAAAAATTGTTGAATGTAATTTTTTTAACTATGCCACGTCAGTCGGTAAGCGATTGACGCCATTTTTACATTACTGAACGTTTTGGTTGCATTATGTCAATGACGGACACCAGCTGGAGCGCACACCAGCTCGGTGCACGTGGAGCGAAAGCCCGCGCTGCAGAACCCATGGATCCTGGGTTCGAACCCCACGCCTGCCCGTTTCGATCTGGATGAGCATCGTACCGGCGTGCGGTCGATGTATCACTGCGTGAGCACGTTCGCCCATAGCCGAAAGTGCGCCGTCGTTAATTTTTGTGGTGACGCCATCCCCCCAGTAACCCCAGGGCGGTCTTAAGAACTGCGTTTTGCTGGGCTACAGAAAACGCAAACGGTGCGTAATCTGGCTGCGAGTGTATGGCACACATTACGGCATGAGGAACAGCTGAATGGGGGTAATGTAAGATGTGCACAAATTCCTCGTGAATCAAAGTTAAGTTATTGAAATTTGTTTTTAAAAGGGGTCGAGTATCAGAATGATTGCAACCGAAATACTTAGTAGGTAAGGTAAACACCTTTACTTGTGACATTATTTGCGTTATATTTCTGATGTGTAACACAATTTGCACGGAACAAAAATGCGTATTGACCAGAGCGTCGAAAAACTAATTCCAATTAGGGAGATTATGGGATGTATTCACTGAACGCCAGGTTTGAGTGTGCTTCTCACATCACATGCTCAGAACGAGCTCACACTTATAGAGGATTCTAAGACCGGCAATCTTGATGTTGTGGAGTACACGTTACAAAGGCACAGTGGAAGCTCGCAGTTAGCACGTGCTAAGCAGCCACAAACTCAGCTGGAGTCGCCCGTGAATACTCCCAATTTATTATTTCTGGTGTGTTTCTTCTTGCGTGCTTGTAAATAAACTGGAAAACGTTCTCCTAAAGTATTTTTGAACTTGGGCAGAAGCTTTTTTTAGAGTACTACACTGCTGCAACCAAGATACAGAACAATAGGTCGATTAAGAATGTAGTGGTTTTAATTAATCTTGGTAAAATGGAAGGCCTGGCTGTTTGTTCGTTTCTAATGGCGTGTTACTTCCTTGTAGGATGTTCCTGTAACATTTGTGGGTCGCTACCTGATCGACGCCCGATCGGGACGTGCCTCGCTCGCTCCCCAAGAAGTCACTCACACAATATGCGCTTTCATAACAGTTTACTTGACTCACTCGTTGGCAGTCAGCGTACTGTCCTCGTCCTCCTCGTCGTCGTCCTCGTCGTCGCCGTCACGCACACACTCTGTCCAGTCCGCAGGTCAAGAAGGGAGCCCCAATAAAAAAAATTGGTTTGCTCTTTATGTTTATACAGCCTTGATGGGGAGATGCGCCTCAACGGGTAATCGGTCTCTTAGCTGTAGATGAGAAATTTAGCCAGTGCGGTACAACCGCTAACCTGGGGTTTTTAACGTGCATCACGCAGTAGTGATCACACGAACGCGTGCCGGTACGAAACTCATCCAGATCGAAACGGGCGGGGGCGGTGGGGATTCGAACCCAGGAGGTTCCCAGCGCAAGCTTTCGCTCAACGCTCCGAGCTGAGACGCGTTAGCCCACTCGGCCACTTCCTCCCCTAGGAGCCCCCCTTGTCCCGCTTCCCTTTTTGTATCCTCGCCCCCACCGATCACGTGCCCACCACGATCCGTTCACGTGAGCACCCACGCCCTTGCCACGGTCCCCGCACGATCCCCGAGGGGCGATGACGAGCCGTATGGCGGCGCTCCCCCGCCCAAAGATCCGGGTGAGCAGGAGACGGGCCGCTCGGCCTTGGCAGGGCGCGGGAAGAACGGGCGAAGGGGGCGAGGAAATGCGGGAAAGACGGGACTCCAGGGGGACGCGGCCGGACGGATCACCACACATTGATTACATAAAAACTGTCTTTAGGCATCTTCAAGATATATAATGGGTCGGTCCATGCCAAACGTCTCAGGTGGTAATAAAAATCCTGGTTGTTTACTAAATTTTAGACTAACTTTAGCCAAAATATTTTCTGAAAAAAAAAAAATGTTAGATCGCTTCCGTATTTTTTTTTAATTTATGCAGCGAAGCCGAATCTTTGAAAAATCTAAGTGATTAGATAGAATCCAAAAATATACGAAAGAGTCAGACAAAGAGGCCGTCCTCTTTGTCTGACTCTTTCGTATATTTTTGAATCTATTACCAACGCGCTCAATCCAAATAGATAGGATGGATCAATTACTTTTAAATGCCCCGCTGAGATTGTTCTTTGGTCTGACGAGAAAGTTAATATTAACAAATTTTTCTGTTCTTTTTTTTCTGGTATAAACAGGCAGAAAACTAGACATGTTCAGCATTTCTAACAAAAAGCACTGTTGAATTCAAAAATATCTAAAACAAATTCTGGGCGGGGTCGTCGCTATATCTGATTCTTAACATTATTTGAGAACGCTAAAGCAACCAGGTTTTCTCAAAATATATGTCGAAGTTGCCCAAAAAAACTCACTTTTGCTGAAGATTCAAACTTAAATTAAGCATCAAAGCCTTCTTGATAAAATATGCGGGATTTATCACTAGGTACGTCACTTATTAGTTACCTTCAAACTAAGCAAAATGTATTGGAGTAAAGTTTTATTTTAAGCGAGAAAAAAAAATATTTCAAGTTAAGTATCGGCGTAATCGGCTTTCGTGGTACCGTACTACGCCTTCACTGCACAGAAACACGCGGCAGAGGTGATCCGAACAAACATGCCTTCGGGCCACATGAGCATCGTGTTTAGGCCATATACAGCATGTACAGTCGCCGCGGAGTTAATAGACAGTTTTAGTATAGCGTTGCTGGCTCTTACGTACGCAATACGCAATAGTATAGCGTACGCTAAAAATGACCTGCTCGGACCGAATTTAGTTGTGCGTTACGTTTTCGAGTGAACACCGCGCATGATCTTGGTTAAATTTGCTAGAGCCGTAGAATTCCGCGTGCTTATAGCGCAACCATGCTCCTGGAAAGAAATATTGAAAATGAAAACGTGTCCAATCATTTTATTTCAAATTAAACCAAGCCGCAGCTGCCTCGTCAAGCGCGCTTTTCTGCGGGGTACAGAGGCTACGAGTACGAGTGCGTAGCCAAATTCGATCACGGAGCCTCCGTCAGTCGTCCCGTGGAAACGGCAGCTTTTATCAATGCTATCGCGGAATGAAATTCATGACCTACTGATGTCCAGTGCATAGCGAGAACTTCGGCGATTTCTTTTAGAGTCGTTCGTCCGTCGGCGATGAACTGTGCGAATAGGCTTAGCGTTGAGCAGATCGCAGCGTTGACGCACATTCCGAGCGGCGAACATTTTCACTGTGCACTCCTTCAGCTGCACGGCGATCTGATTCGACCGCCGTAGGTCCCGGAAAGAATTGCCGAGCTGAACACCACGCAATTTCACGTAACACAGAACTTCGAAAACACCACGTCGCCCTTGCTGCGCCAGTCGAGGTAACCGCCATCTTGAAACTGGCGCTCTCGTTGGGTCCGAGATCTCTCGAGAGCGTCCCGCAGAGCCCGCTAGCCCGCCACGCAAAATCCCCAGCGTTGCGTGCGTACGCAATACGCTAGCTCTTCTATTGCGTTCTGCGCACGCGCACTCCCGACCCGCAATTTTATTGCGTACGCAAGGCTTTAGCGTACGATCCACTAAAACTGTCTAATAGCTCCACGCGACCGTGCGTCTTTTCCGAGGAACGCTTGACTGAGTGGCTTGCGATAGAACTAAAGATGATGTCAGGGTGAGTCCATGCGGAGGGGACGGAGAGGCGTCTCGATCAAGGGAACCGTTGTTATCATCTGCGGGGGGTGAGCGTAGTTTGAACGAAAATGGGAGATGACTCTGCGGAATCATCTCCCGTTTTCATTCGAACTACGCACCCCGCAGGCGGATGATAACAACGATTCCGCGGCGACTGTACCTTGAACTCAGTGGCGTAGCCAGGGGGGAAGCTATGATGGCGCTTCAGCCCATCCTATTGTATACACCAACTCATGTTTACAAACAAACCGGAGCGCCCCTAGCGGACGCCACCGGCGCCGCGCATGCGCGGTGGACGGTGGGCAAGAAGCCCGCCGTCGCCCATAAACAAACCATTGAATTGCGTTGTTGTCGGCGTCGGTGGGAGTCCCCGTGCTCTTTTTCGCGTTGGAATTGTTGATTCTACGTCCTCCTAACAATGTCTGACTACTTGAGCGGCTTCAGCAAAATTAACGAGGCAAAACTTTGCGTGAATAATGTGACGTGCGGCGATTCATTTCACGTGGACGCCGCAGAATGGGCGCTAAAGCCTGACTCCCACGATGAGATTCTGCTCGCTATTTTCAGTCGCGACGTCGCTCGGGCTGCAAAAGCGTGGACCGTAGCTGAGATGGTGGACGTCGATACTGAAAACCGCAAGTAGAATCGGGCATTACAAGTCGGTGATGACCACTGGTAACAATGATCAACATCTTCTTGTATCTACTGTTTACACTTAGCCTACTTACCCCAACCAACCTTCAAAAGTGTTTTGAGGCCTGCACTTAGTTCTTATCGCAATTACCGGGTCAACGTTTGGTTTACGGACCGCTGTCGTTTGAACGAGGTGACAACAAAAAGCAGACAAGTTTGAAAGAGCAGACGACAGTTCGAACGCATGCGCAATGGAGTGCGGGCAAGAAGCACCGCGTCCCGCGACAACAAACCATTGGAATGTCACGTTGTCGGCGTCTGTGTGAGTCTGCATACTCTTTTTCGCGTTGGAATTGTCGATTCTACGTCCTCATAGCAATGTCTTACCACTTTAATCGCCTGAGCGAAATTATGAAGGCTCGTTACGCCGCTAAACTTTGCGTAAATAATTTGACGTGCGGCGATTCATTCGCATGAACGCCGCAGAATAGACGCCAGAACCATGATGAGATTCTTCTAGCTATTTTCGGTCGCGACGTCGCTCGTGCTGCAAAAGTGTAGAAGGTAGCGGCGATGATCGACGTCGATACTTAAAATCGGAAGCGGGAACAGACCAAGCCTAACAAGTCGGTGATGGCCACTGGTACCAATGATCAACATCTTGTATCTACTGTTCACACCGAGCCTACTTAAGTCTTTTGAGGCCTGCAATTACTTCTTATTGCAATTACCGGGTCAAAGTTTGGTCTACGGGCCGCGTTTGTTTGAACGAGCAGACGACAAAAAGCAGACAAGTTTGAAAGAGCAGACGAAAGTTCGAACGATCAGGCGGCCGTGTGAATTTGAAGACGCACTAAACCCGTGGGTGGTCCGGACAACTTGGCGGTTTTCTCTCGTTCATGTTGGAACAAAACAAATACATCTGGCGACCACAAAGTGTTGCCCGCACAAGCAATCGTAGTTCGACAGCGTCTGGTTTGCCCTTTTCACGGCTGCTATCCACGTTCTTAGACGAACGGAGGGGCAGAAACACATGAAAACTGATCTTCAAACCTTTCCAGACTCTCTTGGTACAGCCCCCGTCGCAGCATTTTGACGAGAAGGCAGGTTTTTTGTCTGGTTTCTTCCAAAAGAACACAGGAACGCATGTCTCGCACGGCGACTTCTGCCCACCGCCCCAGACCGGAAGTGCGTCCGACGCGCCACCACCGCGGCGTGACGTAGGAGAGTTGAGTTCGTGTATAGACGTTTTTCTTCTCTTTTGATCTCAGTCACGTGGGTTCCGCGTCTGGTATGCGGGTCAAAAAAAATAGTAAGACATTTCAACCTGGAATATGCGAGAAATTATATGTGAGGCAAAACAAGAATGTGTGACAATCATGAATTTTTCGTGAACATCTTCCAGCGGCGTGAGAGATCAAAATGATGTTTTAAAGCATACCAAAATTGACGACATCCAAGATGGCTGCGCTACTTGTGGAAAAGTGAAAAATATACACATGCATTTTGAACCCCCCCCCCCCCCCCCTCGAAGGAAACTTCATGGCTAGGCCACTGCAAGTTAAACTGCGCTGTTGTGGAATAAATAGTAGGACTAGTAGTAAAACAAGGCATGTGGCATGTAACAAATTACTAGCGGCACTAGCACGTTGTGCAGGGAGAGGCACGGTACTGCACCACAAAAACCGATTACACTGGTGCTGAACTTAAATTTTTTTTTTTGGATTCAAACAAAAGTAATTTTGATCAATATTTCGCAGTTACAAGGCAACAAGTTGATGTACCTAATCCTCCGCCCCGCCTTTTTCTCAAGTGGGCCTCGCTGCTTAATTTCGGGCTTAACCTTCATCAAAAATGAGTTTCGGTCAACTTTGATTATTTATTTTAGGAAAACATTTATCGTTCTCAAAAAATTTGAAGCGTAAAATATAGTAACAGCCCAGCCCCGATCAGGCTTCAAAATAATGTCACGGATGGAAAAGGATAGAGAAACGTAGACCTAAAATTAAACGTTTCATCGGCCAATTCGTACCAGGAAGTAAAACAAAAATGGTACCGCGCATCTGCGACCGAAGGACCATAGCCTGCTTGCTCGTTGAGCCGTGGCTTTTGCTTCTGGTCATTCCAGAATCGTCTAGAAGGCAATTTTTTTTTAAAATGTTTCAGTCACCTTGTTATCAGCGGCCGGTCGCGAACTGAGCGAGGGATAAAAGACACTGGCACGCAGCCAGTTGAGTAATACGGAAATTTGACGATCCCCGTAACATCTTCCAGGTAAACGGTGCTTTTTGTTTTAAATGCTCAACACGTCTCGCTTTCATTTTGGTTACTCTTGAAAAAAATCAACCCAAGAAACCGTTACATGTAATGAATTCTGACATCACACGAAAGAACAACCCAGCGGATTATTTAAAAGTAGTCGAGCTTATCTTATTTTAATCACATAAATTTTTGCATTTTTTTTTGTTTTACCTATTTTGGGTTTAATATACAACTTTTCAAAGCACTTACATGATTAAAAATGGTGTCTCTAAGAAAAATATTTTGACGGAAGTTTACTTAGATTCTTGCAAACAACCAAGATTTTCTTTTTTCCTTGTCAAATGAATTGGCAGTGATTCTGTAGAAAACATGAAGTAACATGCTTCAAACATGCTGGGGGCGTGTCCGCCTAAAAGCTGTTCGCTCACTACCGGACTCCCTGAGAATGTTCTGTGCTACCAGATCCTCGCGCTCTAAATCTGCTACCGGGTTCTCATAGCCGGTGTCCACACAGCTCGTACCATAGCCTCTCTATACTTACAAAGCCGGCAGTTTGACGACGGAGCCATGAGAACCCGGTAGCAGATTTAGAGCGCGAGAATCTGGTAGCACAGGACATTTCTCAGGGAGTCCGGTAATGAGCGAACAGATTTTGAGCGGCGAGGACCCGAAACACACTGTCCGCTCGGGAGAAAGCGAAGCGACTGGCTGCTGATGTCGAGGATACGGCGATTGCGGCCGCCGATGCCTGTGGCATCGGCGGTCGGAAATAAAATGTTCAGTAAAAATATCCTTTACCGAATTCTTATTTTCGTACTCATTCTGGTTTGGTTCACGTCTACTCCAAACTTTTTGGCGCAAGCTTTTAGGTTATGGAAAATACCGCGGAAATACGGGATCACGGCGATCTTCTTTCTTGTTTGTTCCTTTTGCTGATTGCCATCTTGAAACTCCAATTATCATTTCCTTTTACGAATTCCTCTTTATATCCTGCAGCTTCTATCCTCATCCATTGCCTATAGGCAACCTGCAATGCTGTTTGGTTTGGCGCTATCTAGCGACTGAGTCAAGACACATTGGGTGTGCCTGCGCGTGGCGGCGGCATTGTTCAGACGTGAGCTATTACTCTTTTGGCGTCGCTTAGCCTAGCATCTGAAGCAAGCAATACTGAGTAGGCCAGGAAGTCGTGATCGAATAACATGCCAGTACGGCGGAAGCTACGGCCCTGGCGGGCCAGTCGGAACATGACTACGTATCATTTCGAGCGCTTCTACGAGGAAGTGTCAGTGGTTTCGCTGCGTCATGCTCAAATATCTGTGTGTTGCGCTCGTATACGTAGCGCATATCGAAGCCGTCGGCACGCAACGAGGGGCTTATCGTCCAACCCTTGCCAAGTTGCAACGAGACAGGGTATAACTGTGGGCTCTCACATTGCTGGCGCCGCCTGGCTGCGGTTGTTTTTTTGGAAACGATGAAGTGTGACATGTGACAAGAAAGCTTGGTATCATTTCGTTTTTCTTCAGTTTTTTTGTCTTTTTTATTATTAAAATAAAGGACAAGACGCTAGCGGTCTTTTATCTCCTGTACAAGAGCGCTTAGTCAGCATAGCCTAGTTTCTTCTCTGCACCGCCCTCAAGGACAGACAACCCGAGAAGCACTCAGTCTGTTTCAACCGGGAGGTAGTGTGCCCGTACCAACGAACATTTCAATTGGTCCTCTGTCGTTCTTATCTCTACCGGCGGTCATGTGACTTCTTACAGCGGCGCGCCACTCCATCACCTACAGTCACTCTTTACCCGACGACCCACCAGCGCCATGCTCGTCATCATCCTCATCATCGCCTCGACCGCAGCAGCTTGCCCTTTTCCGGAGCCTCCGAGAAATGGCAGAGTCATCGTAACGAAACTCCACAAGGCCGCCAGGTTCGCCAGGTACGTCTGTGGCGGTGACTTCGAGCTCTTCGGCCCCAGCAACCAGACATGCCTCAGTGATGGCGCCTGGCATCCACAAGACGCTCCGCTCTGCGTGGCTGACGTGGCGGTAGGCGGGACAGCGCTCCAGTCCACCATCGGTATAGAAGCCAGCGCCCGTCTTACGGTCGACGGTGAGAGGAACACGTGCAGCGAAACGATGCTTCAGTCGGCGCCCTGGTTCGCCGTGGATCTGCAGGGCGTATATCCAGTCGTGGGTGTCAAGCTCGATTTTCCGGTGGCAACGGCGGCAAATGTCACTCTCTATGTGCGAGTCGGGAACTTTTCGGAGGTCTTTAAGGTCAATCCTGTGTGCACCGCCTTCCATGGTACGATTCTGTCCGGCCCGAGCTTGCTTCTGGTTTGCCCTGGTGGCCTCAGCGGCCGCTATGTTAGTCTGCATCTGCATGACATCAGCGCGTTTTCTTTGTGCGAGTTTGTAGTCTACTCCGAGACCCTCGTAGTTCCGCAGCCGGAGGCTACGGCCCTTAGAGCCCACGCCCAGAAGTCGCTGCACAACATTGAGGGGCTTGCAGGTTTCGTTGGCATTGGTGTTACTTTGACCGTGGCCGGTGTTTTGATTTGTATGTGTTGTAATACGCGGCTTGTCAAGGAGTGCTGCTGCAGGGGACGTAACGATCCGGTGTAAAGCGTTAATGGCTGGTTACTTTCAGTGAGAGGCAGCATTTGCAATGTGTTTTATTCGAAGCTGTACAGCTCCATCTTTTAATTTTGACAGGATAAGAAAGTTCTATTCGAACGGAATGAAACGCGAACGCCGGAGCGCGTGGCCCTGATAAAACTGCGCAGTGGAGAAGGTGGCTGCGACGATGCGCACGTCGGACTAGGCACACAGTCTCGCAGCCTCCTCGCCGCTCCGTAGTTTTATCAGCCTCCAGGTAGCCCAGCATGTATCGAAGGCCATGCGTTCCGGCACTCGCGTTTCATTCCGTTTTGATGGTATACTTTTTATATTGTACACTCTATCGACTATTGGCTTCTAGGCTCCTTTGTTGCTGGATTTTAGCTAGGGGCCACAGTACGTGTCATCATGCGGAGAAACTCGCTTGGTGTGTAGTGTAACGGTGGTGCTCTTGAGTAAAGTTTGGAAATTATTTCTGTGCATTTGTGCGTCATTCCCTAACATGGAATTAACATGTAGCCAAAGCAAATTGTCGAACGAAGAAAAAAAAAACGAACGTACGTACACTTCTGTTTTTGTTGATCTCGTTTCATTTTCATATTTAAATGTTTTATTGGTAATAACAAAGTAATCATCCGCTGACAGTTGGTTTAGAAATAGAGCGCACTGCTTCTGGCTCAGGAACGTCTGCTGTTGCCAAGGTCGACGGGAGCGCCAGTCGTGGCCGTCTGTAGAGAGCCTAGAGTGAAGAGAACGTCCATCTCCAACCGGTGGGGAGCGTTTGCGGCGATCGGTAAGCACGTACGCGTGCGCTGCGTTTCCACGTGGCGAGGAGGAAAGGCGTAGACGTTCGCATGCGATTAATGCTTTCGTCACCTCCACGCAGCTCGTAATGAAAAGGCGGGCCATAAATCGCGTGACCACGACTGAGCAGTTGGAAACTCTCTCGGTAATACAGGCTGTAATACCGTTCCAACCAAAGAAAGTAGGGCGAGGGCAAGACTGGCCGGGAGGAGGAAGCAGACGGAACGCTGGAGAAGAGAGGGGACACCTTTTTTAGCGTACCGTACCGTCTGCTTCCTCCTCTCCGGCGCGTCTTACCCTTGCCCTACCTTCTTGAATTGCCTGTGGTCTTACATGCTGCCATCTGTGGGTTGTTGTGCCTATCAGACACCCTTTGTTAGCAGGCGGCCGCTGTAGGTAAAGATTTCCAGTTTTTAATTTCTAGCGTTTTACTTGGGTCAGTTTGTCCAGTGAAATATTTATGCCCTCTAGGCGCGTTCTTCAACCACCTCTGTGTGAAATCTTAGCTCGATACGTTCAGACACCGATTTATGCGGTCCCTTAAAACACCCATCGATCCCTTTGACTCATTCTGTAGATTGAGTTTTATTTCTGCTGCAACTGCAAATACGCGTTCTCGCTGCCATCAACGCTGGGGGCTAGCACTGTATGATGTCTTGAAACAAAATTTAAAAAAAAATTATTTGTAGTGTAGTTGTTGAGTTACGCTATGTCACCACTTGGTTATTAATATAATACAACTGTCGGATACGACGACTAATTTGCGGCAAATAAAATCAACAAAAAAGATAACAAAATAAGGGAGGGGGGGGGGGCGGATTCACATCCGCGCCCGTCGGGCCTCCAAGTACCCAGTCGCGATTGGAGCTTCTCGTTTGAAGAACAGCCCTCGTTCAGCTCGAGCAGGAGCCGCAACAGTCCGCGGGGAAGCCGGAAGAACGGCCGTGCTTGGCCTCACACTTTGTAGCAGAGCTCTGTCAAGCTTAGATCGACCTGTCACGCTCCTGGGGATGCATTTCAGCTGTGTGAAAAAGAAACAATAATCTAATTTTTGTTCCTGGCGCAACGTTCTGCTGCGACTCGCGCTGAGTCAGTGAAGCGCCCTTATTGAACCCGACTCCCAGCGAAACGCTGCACTCGTGACCAATCTTGACCAAGGTAGTTGACGTGAACAATCCAGTGCACATGGCTTGTTTTGGGTAGAGACCGAGCTGTCAGCTGTGATGAAAAGTATCCCCTTTATGGTACTAGCGCGTCGATGGCAGTGGTAAAAGCTCTACGCATGGTTGCGTTTGACTGCGTTGCGGCTGCGAGAAACCATGACATCACAGCTTTTTTATGTCGCGTACCAAGCTATTCCTTGAATTGAATTCCACGCTTCATACGAAGCACAGATGTGCCGGTGAATCGCTTTCGTTTTTCGACGCAACGCAGTCAAACGCACTTAAACGCTGTCAAACACAACTGTGCGTAGGAGCCTTAACACAGAATGTGGTGTGTTAGTGTGGAGAAACTGTGTACACATGTAAACACTAAATGGAGCGAATGGTAGCTGGGTGCCATCTTCTGCGGTGGCAATGTATAAATGCGACTTGCTCAGAGCATGTTGGTGAGAAAGATAACATCTTTAATGACCTTGAGTACTTCAGGGTGTCAAGGGAGCACCCAGGAGGAGGCCAGTAAAAGAGGGGTGAGGAGAAGGGGATCACAGAGGGCTGGCAGCATCATCCAATGCTTTCAGGTCCTCTTTGATCGTGGCGATGTGATGTAGAAAGGCTTCAAAGATGGCGTGTGCATGTTGATTATCCGCTGGAGACAGCCACCCTTGCCACGTGGTAGGTCGGAGCTTGGGAGCGATTGGGGAAAGTCTAGAGCGGATGGATGACTGTGCATGGAGGCAGTGTCAGTAGGTATGCTCGTTGTTGGGGTAGACAGGTCAGAGGGGATTTTTGGCTGTGCCTTGAACGCCTCAAAAGAAATGAGTATTTATTTACTTATTCTGTTTAATATGCCCACGAACAGCTCGAGGCCTTATTAGTGCGCACACATTACAAAACAATGAAAGAACACATACGGACAAACAAACAGGCAAGACGTGATTTAATGAAGATAAAAGGAAATAAATAAAACTACGGAGAACAACAGAGCACACATGCTTGTCAAGCGGCCATCAATGCTCTTCTAAAATTTAAGAGGGTAAACACAATTCTAAATCATTCCTATCGCGATGATAAAGGAGCTGAAGGCGTGTAATCGGGGACTGGACACCAGCTTTCTGCGGGTAGAAAAGAAATGAAAATATGATAAGCTTTTGAGGAACACTGGAAGAAATTGCACTTAAAAGCAAAGGTGCATCAATTGTAGCGTTCACTATTTTATACAAAAAAGTCATGTCTCGCGTTAATCTTCTTTAGTGCAAGTATAGTGTGGAGAGGGTAGAGTGTAGGTCTGAGCTCGACGTAGGGTGGTGGCCTGTTGTCAAGAGAAAGTGACTGCCGGTGTTGCGAGGGTGAGTCTAGTTTTGCGGAGTTATCGGAGTATATCGGCGCGTTGTTGATGGTTTTCTGTACGCTGTAGTTGGGGCTCACAGAATTTAGGTCAGTCGAACATAGGTTACGAAATGGACGTGACTCGGGAAAGCAAATGTGCTTGTTCGTTGCCTGGTATCAGAGTGTGGCCAGGAATCCCGTGGATATAGAAGTGAAGGGCGGGAAAGTTGATTGTATTGACTGTATTGAAAGGCACGGAGTGCCTTTTAGGAGTCACTCAGAATTGCGATGGAAGTGTGTTCTTCGTCGGAGTTGGCGATGGCATGGTGGATGACACAGCAGATCGCCTGTGCTTCCAGGTGGTCTGCTGAGAGAGCTTGGGTATAAGTTTGATTGAGCGAGGCGTTGATCTGGGAACAGTGAAACGCAGTGCGGTCGAGTTTGTTGCTGCTATCGTAGCTGGCGACCATGTAGTATATAGGTCAGGTGGCGGTTGGCCTGAAGAGTGTTGATATTTTGGGTTATGAGTTTGGCTCTGTGCTAGCGGCGTGCGAGTTTTTTTGTCGGGATTCATGTGCTTTCGTATGGGGAGGATGATGCCTGTTGGAGCACGCGACGCGGTGGGCGGAGCGCGCAGAAAGCAGAAGAGTTAAGGCCGGTTCACACGTACAGTCGGCACGGAATGAAACGCGAACAGTGGGTGCATGGTTTTCGCTAGATGCTGCACCACCTGAACCAGATGGGAGCTGCAAGAAGACGGCTCCTCCTTCGATGTGTTAGACTCTTGCTCAGTGCATCCAAACCTTCGGTGTTGCGTTTCTAGGTGACTCAGCGTGGGTCGAAAACCATGCGCTCCTTGTTCGCGTTTCATTCCGTGCCGACTGTACAGTGCAGCGTCGCATCGGCGCTGGAAAACGGCGCTGATGCAGCCCTGACTTGCACGTGACTTATCGCCGATTCGGCACCAAATGCTGTTTGTGTAAACAAGCCTTGGAAACGCGACAGCGCCAAGCAGAGCTCCGGCGACAGCTGGCAGCAAAAGAAGACCGAACACTTTAACGTACCTCAATCTCTCGCCACCATTGTGGCAAAATGAGCACGTCAAAAAGAGCGTTTGTTTTTATTTTATTTATCTTTCTTTGTAAAGCCCTCCCCCCCCCCCCCCCCCCGCCCCCGTTCCCCTTCCCCTATATATTTTTTTTAAGCCATTGTTCCGCAGCGTTCTGCATTCGAGTTTCCACACAGTAACTTATCGCTCCTAGGAGCAAATGCCCACGAACGGGCCTCCGTCAAAGCTAAATGGGTCGCCATATCTATTCCGCGATTAAAAAGGCTTAATAGCGGTGAGATTCTCGACCCCTAATCCGTATAATTCATGATGTAAGCCAAATAAAGGCAGTCTGCACGCCTATACCTCGTTCCAGCTTAAAGGGGTACGAAACGAAAATTGAAACATACAAATTTCGTTCGGAAATGAGTCAAGCACGACGGATAATAATCGTAAATGTTAATCGCCCGTTTGTATTTTGAACGACTGGCTCTATTTTTCGTTCCAAACGGTGCACTCGAGCAATTTCTCGAAGAGAAGCAAACGGCGAGCTCGATGTGTCATGGGAAATCCGGCGCAAACAAAAGCAGATAAAAAAGATTCCCTGCATTCATGACGTGGCAAGGCTAGCGTGGTTATGAGCTTTGCCGTTGGTGGTGTTGTCAGCGTTGTGGTGGTGTCAAGAGCGTCAACGCGTTACACCCGAGCTGTTCGAAGTACCCGTGGGGTGGCGAGCATGTGGCTGGCCCAAGGGGTACGTAGCTTCCACAGCACTGTCAGCTTAAGGGTGAACGGGGTGGGAAAAGCAACTTTTGTCAACATTTTGAGCGACGGGCTAATCTCCTAGGTGGAGAATGGCTGTGTCCGGGTACGCAAACGAGGGTTCGGTACACTGCGCGATTTGTGAGTTAAGGAAAGCTATGAAGGAAAGTGTTGAATTCCAAAGAGCAACGCCGGTCCGATGGAAGTTATCATGACAAGAGTCACTAATTAAGCTACGCTTATTTAGCGTAGCTTTATTTAAATAAAGCGTAGCTTCATTTAGCGACACTATAGTCATGACTACGTAGCAAGTTCCCCAACGTTGCTAGATTACCTCCCAAATAGGCTCCACATGCATCCACCAGGTGCACATTGAAAGATCGTTTAATTATCCTTAAAAAGTAGCTTTCTTGTGCCTTTCAACGAAAGACTGGTAGATTTGAGGTTATGCTGCAACATGCAACGCATTAAAGCAAAAAAATGAGCGCTGGAATTTCGTTTCCGTACCCCTTTAAGTCCAGACGCAGCCGACCCTATAGGAGATAATGGTATCAGTCAAGCATGCAGCATTAAAATAGTTAAGTCACTGAGCTTTTTCTGTTTATGGTTGGTTTAACGATGATAGAACACGTAAAGAAACATGACGAACACCATGATGACGCCCTTTTGACGCTGTCTGATTGCTCCCATCAGCTCGTAGCGTCGGCAGCGTCTGGACTTAAGCTGAAACGAAGTATAGTGTGTACAACAAAGATGTAGGCATGTAGTCTCCACCGGTATGAAAGACGCATTGGACGAGGTAGTTTCAAGCGTGTGTGCTGAGTTCGCTTTGGCCAGGTTCTCGTTGTTTGGGCTGATGAAATAAATGAACTTCTCTCTTTGGAAATAAAGTGCCTCTGGACAAAGTGTGCTTAGAACCGCCGTTCTTACCGCAGCGTGGATTGACCTTTTTATATTGAGAGAGACTGCACACAAACGCTTCATTTTGCAGTGGTTCCCACTCAGCAGTATATCTTTGCCCGTTTGTGTGTGCGTTTGCTCGCTTGCTTTTGTGTGCGCGGGCGTGTAAAACGCGTGCACAGGAAAGAAAGATTGAGGCCCGCTGTCGTTATGACCGGAACAAGGGCAGCGATTACTTGACCCGTGCAGGGTCAGGGATTTGTAAAGCTCTCACAAGTTAAAATGAGCTCTCTTGATGCAGTTCATCTCCAACGAATGGGCTTCACTTTCACCTTAAAGGGCTGTTTATACTCCAATGTTGAGCGCAGTGAACGCAGCGTAGCGCAGAACGCGCGCCTTTCATTGGCCGGCAACCAGGAACTCGACATGTGCGACCAATCAGTATCTGCGCGCGCTGCGCTACGCCACGCCCGTCGACGTTATGTTGCAGTATAAACGTACCTTAAGAGTCTCCCTGTGCGTCTCAAATATTATGCGAAACCTTGAGGTGTCTCGTTGAGGCCTGTCGACGACTTCACGCCACGGCGCCAGACGCGCATGCACATTAGTCTGACGATAAAAGCTAAACGTGTTAACCAATCTCGGCACGCTGTTACGTTGGCCAGAAATAATCAGAAGCAGTTCCGTCCGCAAAGTAAGTCTTTACGAGCGAGGCTGTCGTGCGCTCACGTAGGCCTTGTCGACGGCGTCCTGATATGCAGAGGTATAGAACAGCCGAGAAAGCCGGCCAAGAGTGGCGTTCAGCTACACTTTCCAGAACAGGTCTTCGAGCGACGCGTATCTCTTGTGCAAATCAGTACGTGGTTCCGTATTGTGCTATGAGGATACAGTTACAGAGGTCCCGAAACGATATTGGACTTGAACATTACGCAATATGCAGAAGCATACTGACTCAACCGTCGCACGAGCACACTCGCATGTATAAGCCGGGAGCTTCTTCACCGCTTTCTGGGGCGTCGGAAGTGTTCGTGAGATTGATATTAAAAAAGACAGACTTGAGACATGTTCGCCGATAATTATCTCCATGTCTGTAGCAAACACCGTCATCCGCATTTCAGTGCCAGGCCTCCATATGTTTTGCCGCACGAATCACGGGTCACGCGCTTTGGCGCATTTCGCTCGTTAGCAAAAAACACATCAAGGGCTTTAGGTGTAACAGTAGCCCGTGCGTCTGTCTGTCGCGGCCACGCGCACGCATGGCCGCGACGCTCGTCTCTTATCGGGCATCGCGTTCTGCGCGAGCCGAAGACTCTCCTCGGTGCCATGCTGGCTCTTCCAGCTTAGACGGCGCCATTCCAAGCTGCCTTTGCCCTGATGTCCGAAGGCGTCGTCGGCTAAATCGCCGACAGCCTCCAGCATGCGTCCTATCGCCCTGTTTGCGGTAAGTGAACGGGCACCTCTAGCCATCTGTCTGCGAGTTACTGAGCGTCTCGGTGGAACTCAGCCTCGCGCCCGCATGGGCGTGTTCGTTGAAACCCTTGGGTCCTCCCTGGGTGAGGCAGGTATAGGTCAGTAGCTCTCATGTTTGGGCAGCGCCTCTGGCGAGAAATGTCGAATATTTCTCGGGTGCTTTCTGATTGCGGGTCATAGTGCTTTTTTATGTTGCTCGCGGGCGCTAAGCCGGCAAAACTTACTGGTGGATAAAAAGTTAAAAAAAATACAATAACAAAAAAGATAGAAGGAGGGCACTCGGATTTCGCCGTCATCTTCCGCGCATGCCGCGTCCGTGTAGTAGATCCCCCGGTCGGGGTTTCCGTTTCTTTGTCGTTGTCTGTTCGAATACTTTACACTTCTCTTGGGGTTGCGGGCTGCGTTCATCCTGCGCGCAATGGGGCAATTTATGAATTGGACAGCGCGCGAGCTGCATCTTTTCTTTTGTTTATTTAATCATTTTTTAGTTATTTCAGTCGCTGTCTTACCGCGCGTGAACAGATGCTGCCACATGCTTGTAGACTACCGTGGCTCGTTCCTGATCGAACGCTGCAGTGGCGCTTTGTGCTCGTTGCAATCATTACATTGTCTTACGGACGCGCTCGCGCCCCTGGCCGAGGAAAACAGGCCTATGCTCTTGTCATTGCTCGTTACCTTCGCTCTCAAAACAATTTCTTCTTCGAGCATGGCTAATGGGAACTGCCCCAAACTCAATAGCTGACAGTCGTCGGTCATAGGCGTGTTTTTTACTAGTAAATACGTATTCACATTTAGATCTCAAGGCACTGCTGGGTGTTTCCACGTCAGATCGTACAATAATGGTCCGGGTCATATTTCTTATGATTATCTAAAGAAATATATGTTAAAGCTAAATGTTCTTCAGCTATATGAAAATACAGTAGTTTCTCCTGGAGATATAAAATTTCGAATCACGAGGCGTGGATATTGCTAAGGTTTCGCTATGCCACTTTGCACAGCCGTCGATTTCACACCGAAGCATGCACGTAGTAATACTTTTAGAGCGCAGCTCTTAGGCGCCCGTTTCGGGCTTGAGCGGCGTCGGCGTCGGCGTAACCGCCCGAGGTCACGTGACCCCCCGAGGTCACGTGACCCCCAGATCACGTGGCCCCCAGGTCACGTGACCCCCCCCCCTCGAGGTCACGTGATGATGATGACGATGACGGATGCATGATTGACGTCATCAGTGACGTCACTGATGACGTCATCGGCATCCGCATCGTCATCGTCATCATCATTGATGACGTCATCAGTGACGTCAAGTGACCTCGAGGCCATGTGACCCCCTTCCCCCGAGGTCACTTGCCCCCCCCCGTACCCTCCTCCTCCTCCTCCTCAAGAGCTGCGCTCTAATTCGGCGTTACAGGGAGTTGTAAACGGCATTCACTTTTTAGAGCGCAGCTCTTATTTATTTATTAGATGCTGCAGACCACACGTGGTCCAAGAAGGATGGGCAGGGTACAAACTCAAGAACCCATATACAAACCGTCTTAGGCACATATCTCCGGGTTTCGCGGCCGTAAAACGCGGACAGAAAGAATTTGTGGTGTGTGTATGTTTCTACAGCCTAGAACTCGGTCTGCCTTAACTGGGGACGAGTCTCCCAGACGCGGACATGAAAGCTGCGCGTCGGCGTCCGTTTTTACTTTCGTCCGTCTGCTATTCCGCCCCCACCTAAAAACTTCTGCAACTCCTCGCAAGGCGCGACCATGAAAGCGGAGTTCTAGTGTTCCATCGTGCACGAGCCACGCTCCAATACTAGCGTCTGTCGGCGTCTACCGATGTGCGGCAAAAGGTGACCGAGAGGACTAAAAGATGAGTATGCAGTGCTTCCAGCTTTACTGTTCTTGATACTTGTTTCGCATGGCGATCCGCCAGCAAAGTGAGTGAGCGTCATGGCGCACAATTAAAACTCGACATAAACATATTCCATTTGGCAGACCAGGTGCACTGCAGAACGCAAGAGCTACTTACCTTCCGAGGCGAAATGACGGGAGCATACCTAGACAAACTTGATGTAAGCCGAACACCCGATTGCCTCCAACCAAGGATCGGTGCTCGCTCCTTTACTTTTTTCCATTTTTATCAACGACATTGCGCATAATATACCTGTGACTATACGCCTTTTTGCTGACGATATAATCATGTACACCGAAGTAAGATCGATCGCGGATCAAGAAAACTCAGTGCTGGTTTAAATAAAGTGAATAAGTGGTGCGACGAGTGGCAAATGTCCTTAAACTTCAATACATGTGCATATATGCATATAACGCGAGAAACTACTTCAACTTTTTAACTACAATGTGCGCGATCACCCCCTTTCACTAGTCACGTCATATAAGTACCTTGGAGTCATTATCACAAGCGATCTACGATGGAACTCCCACATCACGCATCTCACACGCCTTGCATTAAATACACTTTGGTACTTAAGAAGGAACCTGAAATCTGCATCATCCATCAGTTAAAATTAGCAGCGTATAAAACATTTGTTAGATCAGTTCTTGAGTACGCTGATATACTATGGGACCCATTTACACCATCTAACATTAATTCAATTGAAAAAGAGCAAAGCAAAAGTTTACGCGTTATTTACAATAAGTACTCTCGTACTGACTCCGTAACAGAACTCTATGCGATCGCTGGCCTTCAACCCTTGGAACTTTGTCGCAAAATTAACAGGCTAAAATTTTTGTTTAATTTATCCCATGACCGCTTCAATCTAGACAAGAATAGCTACATTTGCCGCCGCCCTTTTCCCCGCTACCGCTCTAGGACGCAGACCGTTATGGCCATTGTTGAACATACTTGTAGATTAGACACGTTTAAATTTTCTTTTCTTTCCACGGACAGTACATGACTGGAATTCTCTGCCTAATGATGTTGTTATACAAGCCGAATATGCCTTATTTGTACGCAAGCTTTATCGTCATTTCTCTTGAATTTTTCTGCTTTGTACTCGGTGGGCGCTGCTGTGCGAACCTGATATGTATTGCGATGTTAAATTTCATTTTCTATGTAGACCTGAACGTGTTGACATTTTGAATGTCGTAATATGCACAGTACTGACCCTGTTGATTTTTCTGTTGATTTTCCTCTCAGTGCATTGTCAGTGATGATTGTTGTTGCCCACCCCTACAAAATCTCCAATTGGAGACGTAGTATCAATAAATAGATAAATAAATAAATAAATGGCTCGCAAATTCTTACCTGCGTAGGTATCTCCTCGGTATTGAAACCATAGTTGTAATCACAGGGTTGCACAATTCACAAATCAGCGAAACCGTTTTTGCGGGAACCATGCATCTTTTGTCAGCATCAACACGGGCAAACGAACAAGTCAAGCCAGATCAAGCAACATAGCTGACGTGGGACGCTAGGCTTAGGTCAGTCCCGCTACGAAAACAAGCACCCGCACAGCGCAACGGAATGCGCGTAGTTCAGACAGTTTGCTGTAAACTACAGGGTGAAACAAGGAGACGGCAGGCCTTTTCAAGCGACCGGAAAATTCGGTTTCTTAACCTATCGCGCTACGACTTTGTGCAGCGTTGCCCACATATGGTGCATTTTGTTTGTAAAATTTGCAAAGAGCGAACTTACTCTGAGGAAAAAGTAAAGAAAGAAAAAGGCTTAGCTCCTATGGAAACGCAGCGACGCCACCGGTCTGCAAACAACACGGTGCCGTTTCGCACGGGAGACGAAGATGGCGCAACGGTCGCGACGCCAACTGTTGCCAACGAACGAGCAGACGACGCCGAGAGCCAGCGTGTTTAGCAGACAAGGAACTGCAGTTCCTTGTTGTTACCGCGCCTGTTTTTGTTTCTGCGACTGTTGCCGTCTGCGGAACGCGAGCCGCTTTTGAGTCGAAAAAATCGTCTGCTAAAGTGCCGGCTGTCGGCGCCGTATGCTCGTTCGTTGGCGGCGTTCGTTGCGCCATCTCTTGTCTCCCGTGCGAAACGGCGCCGTGTTGTTTGCAGACCGGTGGCGTCGCTGCGTTTCCATAGGAGCTAAGTCTTTTTCTTCTTTACTTTTTCCTCAGGTAAGTTCGCTCATTGCAAATTTTACAAAAAATGCAGCATTGCTGCATTCTTGCACGGCGCCGGATGCTTTGCTCCTCACGTGATGGATCTCGGCGAATAGCGGCGTGGCGGCGCGGAAAATCAAATGCGCAACTCTGCTCCTCCTTCGGGGGAGCATATAGAGGAACTCTACTCCCGTCGTAAGAGAAATTAAGAGGTTCCAAGGCACCAGGTTCTAAAAGGTCGCAAGTGCGTCAACGGGCCTTTAAACACCTCGGTGAATGCAGAACAACTCGCACGCTTAAAACTGTGGTGCGTAGAGGGCGTCTTCGACTTGTGTGTTTATCGTCCTAAGGCCCTCCACCCCGAAAGCGGGAAAGGGCAGGATACGAGAGCGGGGCAGAAGGGATGTACAGGCAACTCGCACACCATTGGCAGGTGGCGTGTGACGTGAACTGTGACGAGCACCGAGGTCATCGAAAAGCGAAGGCAAGAAGGAAAGTCGTGATGCTTGCTTGGTGGTGTCCAAACAGAAAACGGACTGCCGAACTTAAACTTCTACTTTGTGTGACGGAGTTGTATCACCTTACGATTTCTGAAGTGTCCTGCTTGGACAGACCTTACGCTGTGCAATCTAATTCATCGTCGAACGCGCAACGATAGGCGGCGTTGCTACTGTGCACATCGTGGGGAGTGCGGCATTGTCGTGCCGTATATATATGGGTGATTTCATTTCAACTCAAGCACATATTTTAGGTCTAATTTTAAATTTTTTTTGAAAAAAGACATGTTGTCGGGCAATTTCTATAATAAAAGAAGACGCAAACGGCAAGTTCGTCGGATTTTTCGTTCTCAAGATATGGACCGTTGAAGCAGCCAAGGTGGAAACTGATGTTTTTCCAGCTTATCGGGGGTGCCATATTTCACTCCATTCCTTTTCCTTACTTTTTACGCTACATCGATATAACTTTTTGGGAACACTCTGAAATATGCCTTTTTATGTTAATTAAGCGTCTAGGCCATAACCTTCTTAATGTATTTTTTTTAATTTGTCAAACCGCCTCTCTGCGACGATATTTGACGAAGTTCAGCAAGCTTAATGTCTGACCTAATCAACATATTTTTATGATAGTTACATCACCATTAAGCTCTAATTAAGCGCTTTATTTTGAGTATAATTTCAATATTGTGCAATAAATATATAATGCTTCACATGTGCCTGAAAAACGGATAAGT
>JAZHYW010054012.1:0-37120 GCA_037355805.1 Ixodes ricinus | reverse complement strand
CTGGTCAAAATGCCCACAGAGCACCCACAGAAAATTTGTGTGGGTTCCTAGAGGTCTCTATGGGGCACCCATGGGTTTGTATGGGTGTCCTAAAATCTCTGTGGGGTCAGGCCTGTGGGCCTATGGGACATGTGGGTTACTGTGTGGGGTCCTTTGGGTTACCCACACAGCCTGTAAGGGCTCCTTTGGGTAACCCACACAGCCTGTGGGGGCTCCTTTGGGTAACCCACACAGCCTGTGGGGGTTCTTTAGGTAACCCACAGAGTCTGTGGGGATAGAACCCTGGCTTTTATGGGACATTTAGGAAATTCTGTGGGTTGCTGTAGGTACCCCGCAGCCTGTGGGAATAGAGCCTAGGATCCTATAGGACAAGTACGACATTGTGCGGGCTGCTGTAGGGATGCCACACGCTAGGGGAGCGCTCTGTATTGCTACACGGGACATGTGTGAGGCCTATGGGAAGCCTGTGGATGTGCCCCTCAATATATATTCTACAGAAGTCATGCAAAATATAACTTTTTTGTAAGTTTTTTTTTAATTACATCGCTTACCCCAGTGCGCAGAACACTACGCCGACGATGTCGACCACGCGGGTTTTTCTTCGAAATGGGGCTTCTAATGCTCACGCATTAATACGTTATGTCAACATTGTTCCGAAGTTGTCAGTTTTGTGTTTTGTGCTCTGACCTTATCAGTCTTGCGTGTTTTGTATCCTAGCGAAAAAGCGTATTGCCAAAATGCAGAGCAATAAATGTATATGTTGATAGGCAACAGACAAATTAGTTGCAGGACATTACTTATGTGGACTCTTATTAGGTTTATTTTACAGATATCCAATGAACCGCAAACAAAACAAGAGAAAAAGCTAGTGCACTGACGAGTATACATGAACAAATGCAATCATCTTGCAGCAGAATAGTGATTAAGTCTAAAAGAAGGGCATGTTTTAAAATGACAAAATATGGAGACAGACTGAAAAACAAAAAGCAAGCAGTTTTTCTTGAGTAAAATGCATGTACCCAGGTAGCACACAGCGTCGGCCGGTATCGGGACTACGCCGGCCGGTCCTGTAACAGGATGGCGGCGCCCGGCCATGGGCGCCGGTGAGCTACCGGCCCCTGCCGGCGTCGGCGTTTTGTCTTACTCATTGGCCAGTTCAGCAGAGGTTACAGTGACTGCCGGAATCGTGCTTTTGCTGTCTTTGCTGACCAGTATTTACATGAAAGTTCAGTAACTGGCCGGCATCGGTATTTTGCTGTCTTTGATGGCCAGTATTTACATGAAAGTTTAGTAACTTTCCGGAATTTGCGCTTTGCTCTTCACGCTGGCGAGCCCCGCCGTGGAAGTTCCGTTTACTGACCGACATCATTTTTTTTTTGCCGTTTTCAATATCCAGTCAAGTCATTGAGATTCTGACGAACTGCGGCATGAATAGCATGAATAGCGAGGGGAAATGTTTGCGTTGATAAATCCTTCGTGAATGACTGCCGACGCTGGTGTATTTGATCCCAGCATGGCAAGGCTGACGTGTTTTACCGCGAAAACGAGAGAAAGAACAATGCGGTTAGGAAAACAAATTCAGGATATTGAGAATCTGAACACGTACGCCACGAAAAAAGAAAACAATTACAACGCCGAACGATACTTTTTCAGGAATCTAGTTTAATTTGATGTACTATACTTAAGGTCCGACGGTATATGCACGTGTTTGGCTCAGATAAAAAATAAAAACGGTATAGCGGAGCCTCCGAATGAAAAATACACGTGGCAGGAATGAGCACGCGCTTTGAGCTACAAAAACAATAATAAACATTACTCTCCAGAAACTAGAAAAAGTAAGAGATGTGTTTATTGCTTACGACGCCACGAGAGGTACATAACTCTCCTCAGATCATGTTATTGGTGATTTTAATTGAGTGTGAAAATATGCTATTTCAGGCAGGAATCGACTGTCTTCTGTGGTAGTTACGATCATCTAACAGAAATATTTCAAATGTTCACATAGCCAGACGATCTGTCCCCCGATAGCTTATGTTATACGACATACCGCACCAAAAAAAATAATAAAAACATGTTTTTTTTTGTTTTTTTTAGCAGGAAAAAACGAGAAACACCAATGCGTTGTGGATGTTTACACTGCCGGGTTTGTGAATGTGACCCCTTGACGCTACGAAACAAGCGTTATAACACCGAACGATACCGTTTCTGAAAGCTAGTTTAATTATCCGCACTGTTCTTGGATGTCAGAAATAAAAACATGTCTAGGCCTAATAAAAAAATAAAACTGCGGAGTGCATCCTCGATAAGTAAAACCAGAATGTACCAGAACAAAATTAAGTACTACTTTCCGGAAGTCAGAAAATTAAGAGATGTGCTTAATACGTAGCGCGCTATGAGCTCAGGTAAATAACTACCTTAAAATAGCGGTATTTTCGTTTCAATAGTAGGTAAAGATGACCGCCTTCAGACAAACTTTGGCTGCATCACTTTGGCAGTTTGACCACTTACACATTTTCCCATTTTGCTCTCAATATTCCCATTATTATTACCTTCCTTACTTCGTTGAAAGGACTTGCGCTGTTTGCCTACTACACAGACCCACCTATTAGCACGGAGGGAGCGAATTATCCCGGCAAAACAAGAGGGCCACGGTTTGTGCATTGCATCAATTCAAACTTGGGCTCGCACTTTCTATTTTCACATTCTGCGTGATTTTTACCCTAAAGTAGGGGGCCGGCGACTGCAAAAAACAAAGAAAATATATAAAAAATAAAAACATATAAAACATAAAATAACTTTACTCCACCGGGATTCGAACCACCGACCACAAGATCAGCAGCACCGCGCGTTAACAAGCTAGACCAAACTCGCAACCGGAAAGAGCTGTTTTTTAGAAGTTTATATGTCTTCTAAATTTGGTTGGATACATTGTGAGTTAGTCTCGTATTTAATTTTTTGCTACCTGTTCAGGATCGTATTTCTAATATTGTAGGCACATGTTGAAATACTCAATAATTTATTATTACTGTGTCTGCTAATAGTTTTTAATGCGCTTTGCTGATCGTTTTATGTGCACGCATGTCGACACGTGTTAAGATACGCATACTTAGCCACCGTGAAGTCAACCATTGTCACAGACATCTTGCTATGCACGCATGTCAATCGAGTCATGCAGGTAGAGCTTCGGGCGTCTCACTCATTGAAACAGCTGTGCTTTGACTTAAGCTGTGTTCAGAACTTGCAGTGACAACGGAGAACACTGTCCGACTCAGCGTTTGTGCATACGTTCTGCGGTCTATGAATCCGTCTGTAGTGCGCTGCCATGACTGGAAGATACCTGATTCTCGGTGCCATGGCAGGTATCGCTGTGCTAGTTTCTATTGATCTTGCGTTGAGCGCACGTACATACTACGAATGGAAGCACGCTAGTACTCACTACGTCTCAGATGCGAATACTTGTCGAGCTGTCGAGATGTGCAGCACTATATTAGTGCAGTTCGATCGACTCGCGTTTCA
Source organism: Ixodes ricinus (assembly GCA_037355805.1). Taxonomy (NCBI): domain Eukaryota; kingdom Metazoa; phylum Arthropoda; class Arachnida; order Ixodida; family Ixodidae; genus Ixodes; species Ixodes ricinus. The sequence goes on along the minus strand of JAZHYW010054012.1, from coordinate 33,604 downwards.
CAACTACGGCGCAAAGACAGCAGCGTATCCTTGTAAGCATTTCTTGCTGCATAGCATGCAGACAACTAGCTCTCGTCAACACTAGACTAAACAAGTAATCGTCGCTGCTATTGAGTCGACGCGTCTCTGATACGAATTGGCAACGGATCCGAGTTGCACGACTCGTTCTACGGATGTATGCTAGATAAGCGCTTATCGCTAGGTTACTAGCTTCTGACGTTGAATTATATGCCTATGCGCAGTATCCAGCGATACAATGCAGTGCGTCTAGTCTGGTACATTGGCGACGTCTCTCGTCTCGTCGACTGTGATCGCTGAATTCATGGTGTCAACCTGTACACACGAGACCGGCGCTTCAACATTAGCAAGCTAATACGCCGCTCGCGTGAGATGCAGCAACTTGGTTACGACGACATCATGTGGGTTAGTCATCGTATTGAATATTTGCAACACTAGTTCAGGATCAGTATTGCGTAATACTAGTGGCAATGTTGACGTACTGCAATAATGTATTGATCGACGGTAGCTGTCATGCAAAATAGTTCTGAATGCGCTTGTGCTGATCGTTTTATTGCAAGCGTGTTGAAGATACGCGAACTTAGCCTCCGTAAAGTCGCTAGGCATCCATAATAGCCAACGAATGCAATCCAATCCAATCCACAACCTTGTTTTTGCACGTTTCGCCGGTCGTGCTGTGCCGTGTGTTTCATATATCTGTCTTAAGGTAAATTTACCGATTAGTCGTGATGCGTGGAGTTCACCTTAGTTTCAAATGTGTCCGAAAAAGAAGGAAGCGACTGTGAGCCGTGGAACTACGTCGAATCTGCTCAACAGCCAAGATCGTGGCACGGTCGTTCCAAAGTAAGTTCCTTTCTTTGTTCGTTAGGGCTAGATTATTCTTTCCTCCGTTCAAAATGCTTGTTATTGTCTCTAGATCACTTGCTTTTACCATTATTACTAATTGTGCGCGAATGGTGTTATGCGAGGCTGTTTTTCTTCTTTTTTTCCCCGATGCAGAGCACTCCATCCTCGCGCTAATTATCGGTCACAGATGAGCGCTTACCGCTCATTCACACTGGAAGCGGATCCGCGTTCGCAAAGCGGTTGCGAACGCGGTTGTATAAAGATCCAGTACAATTGCACGCGCGCTGGATGACATCAAGTGCGCGTGCAGTTGTACTGAATCTTTATACAACCGCGTTCGCAACCGCTTTGCGAACGCGGATCCGCTTCCAGTGTGAATGAGTGGTTAGGCTGCGTACTCGCTCCGGCGGCGGAAATTTTTGGGACATGGGGGCGGGCGGGCGGGCGGGCAGGCAAAGGCGGAAAAGGAAGGGGGGAGGGAGGGGGGTTTGATTGCTTCCCTCCACCGTATTGTTTACTGGTAAACTAGAATGTCTGGAAGAGCGCGGTGCCCCTCCATCGCCGAAGCTCAAGGTTTGACACTACGGGTGCATTCTGTGTGCGTATTTGCGTCCGGAGAGCTGGTCCAGGCAAAAGGCAGCGATTGATTGATCGAGCGAGCAGGCCCGTAGCTTCCGCCGCCCAGTCGTCTGCAAACGACCTCATTTTCGCGATTCGTAATCAGAAAAGAATTGCCAAAAATTGGTGCCGTGGTAAATTCACCCCATGGTGATTAATGCATAGCATACCGCTCCCGATCGCAAAAATTTGGACCCGCGAAATAATTTTTGACGCCGCTTCTGGGCTTCTTGGGAAATTCACAAGCATATCCTTAATTAAGGTAGTGTCTCGCCAGTTTATGGAAGGTATATTTTATTCAGTGTAAGCATATAGTGTTCATACCTCACTCAAACTTTGGTACTGCCTTTAGCGAATGGTGTAGGTTGTAATTGTTTTTGGTTGTTGCATGATTGTAGTAAGTTGGTTAGCTGGTACTAATTGAACACCTTGAAAAATAGTTCACAAAAAGTCAAGGAGACAAGGAAAATAACACATAGACCACATGCAAGTGCAGACTCTCAACTCGCATAAACAGAGAAGAAGAAATAAAGTATGCGGAAGGAGCTCGAGCAGAGGCCCAAGTGGAACGCACTGATTCACCCATTAGCAAGAGCAGATTTTAAAAACATAATTTCCTCGTCAGTTAAGGTAACAGATGGATGGCTAATACATCAAAACAGCTCAATCTCTCTCTAAAATTCACGATAGGCTGTCAGCTATCTATGCACTGTTTACACTGCTCGTGTATGTCATCCTTAGAAGAAACGTGAATAATTAGCATATACTATGAAAAACATACAAGAGGATTATTTTAGGCCTTTATTATTCGTAGTATGGGCAACCAATGTGTCCGCACATTCGTCTGTTACCTAAGCTACCAAGGAAATTGTTTTTAGTCTTGTGCATATGGGTGAATTAGCACATTCCACTTAGACATGTTTGAACTTTTGCTAAAGCTCCTTCCGCATTCTTTATTTTTTTCTTCTCCAATTTGTGTGACTTGGGAGTCTGCACTTGTATGTAGTGTATGTATTCCTCCCTTTATTCCTTGTTTTTTGTGTACTATTTTTTAAGATGTTCAATTAGAATGAACTCACCACTTTACTACATGGAAAGGCTGTTGTTAATTCTAGAGTGTCTGTAAAACAATCTACCTGACATCTTTGCCTCGTGCCCCGGTTCCTGAAGCTCAGTTCTCTTAGCACAGCCTTTCTGATTTCTCTGATCCTCTCTTCTTTTCTTTTGTGTTCAATAGATTGAGTTGCTAGTGTGCACCTGTCTGTGTCCTACGTGTTCCTGTCCTTTTGCCCTTGTCTTTTTGTACACTTTTTTCAAGTTGGTCCATGATATTTTTATTGTATATTCTACTCTGTGTTTTCATCTTTATACTTACTGCAGCCCTTGCGAAGCAGAAGTTGGCATTCACTTTCACCATCCTGATGTGAGTGTCCTGAGACGACACAGAATGACAGTCTCCTCTGCTGAAGTCTTCATGGAAGACTGCCAAGGCTGTTTATGGTAAGGTGCTCTACATATTGGGCAATATAATAGCAACTTATTGCTGCTAGGATTGTTTTTAACACAGACTGTGTTTATGGGCTGGCCTTTAGCAATTCTGATGCCACTCGCTTGGAATGAAAGCCTGTAGGGAAATTGCGCATTTAATTTGTAAGCAGAATGCAGAGTTGACAACAGAAGTGCATCACTACTTGCATGCAGTGTTGCTGTGTGTGTTGTATTTGTATTTTGTATTTGTTTATTTAGTGTTCCCAATAATGGCTAAAGCCTTCCCATTGGTGCGCTTGTTAGTAGCAACACACAAACACAAACGAACGGCGAGAGTGGTGAACAGTGCCACTCTCGTCCTTCACCACCGTGCCGATTGGTTTTCAGAGAAGTTTCCAGTATTGGTCTCTGTGGTATTTTGTCATATATCGCAGATGGACAAAACCAGGGTGCTGTACCTACAATTCAACACTCACAAGACTTGTGTGAATACACCCTGTATCTGAACATGCTTGATGCTGAACATGCGTGATGCAGAGAGAATTCTGGGACCATGTCTGCACCGGGCACCGCTCTTCTTGTATACTATGTACGGCCAGAGTCACTGCAGCTGTAAAGCACGATATACTAGTTTCCCTTTCGCTGGCAAAACTGATAAAAAAACAAAAGAAAGAAAAACAATTGTCGCTGTACTTTGGTCACACCGGAAAAAATTGTAATACGTAGAAGTCGTCCGCTTTTTGTGCAGGAGTTGCGGTGACGACAGGAAGATGCCGAGCTGCGATTGGCTCTGCTTGGAAGAGTAGTGGGTGGAGCTCGAAGCAAGCTGCCTTCAGGTCTACCCCCATCTTGCATTCAGAACCAATCAGAGCTCGGCGTTCTCACGTCATCACAAGCCCCTGCAAAAGAAGCGGACGAACTCGCGTCCGCGTGCGTTTTCTGGTTCGAAAAATCTAGATCAATCGTTTTTGTTTCCTAACTCGTACCGTGACTTCCAACGAGAACGGCGTTGGATGTCGCTCTGGTCAAGCGATCGCTTACGCCAGCCAATGGCAGTGAGGCAGCATCCACGAGGAAGCCACGATGCGGCGGTGACACTGGGCATTATTCTCCTCTCGGTGGTAACGCTTTTGCCTCTCGGTTTTGCGTCTTATTTCTTTTTACCAAATAACCCTCGCCAAAAACGTAACTGCCAAGGCTGTTTATGGTAAGATGCTCTACATATTGGGCAATATAATAGCAACGTATTGCTGCTAGGATTGCTTTTAACACAGACTGTGTTTATGGGCTGGCCTTTAGCAATTCTGATGCCACTCGCTTGGAATGAAAGCCTGTAGGGAAATTGCGCATTTAATTTGTAAGCAGAATGCAGAGTTGACAACAGAAGTGCATCACTACTTGCATGCAGTGTTGCTGTGTGTGTTGTAGTTGTATTTTGTATTTGTTTATTTAGTGTTCCCAATAGCTGGTTGCACTTTCAGAGTCATTTTAATGTTGCAAAAATAAATAATAACATTGGCATATTTGTCGTGCCGAATTCTGTCACACCTGTTCCAAACTTTGATATCCACGAACTGCGGACTCTTTGCATAGATTCTTGTACATCTCTCCCTCACATATGTCCGAAAACCTTTTTTTTGGTCTATCAAGCCGTGTAGTCAAGAAGCTATGATCTGTAAAACTCTCCAGAACACTCCTGAGTTGCAAAGCTTTGCGGTAAATTTTTATGAAAAATATTCTGTGCTATTTCCTAATCACGAATACTTGACTGCAGGAGCATGGTATGCATTCAACATACTTTCCTTGACAAGCTACAGCATCATAAATGTCATGGCCCTTACTATACCTATTAAGTTTTTGGCTGACGGTGTCATAGAAGCTGTGTATGGGCTGGACCAAACTGCAATCAGCCTTGTGTTATGTGGCACTGCTCTCCCTGTATGCACAGGGGCAGGAGTGCAGCCACATTGCTCCAAGCTGGTGGGTGGTTGATTGAATTGGTTTATACTTGCCACCCCACTCTCAGCTTTTAGTGTAGCACCACGCACATCTAGTGGCAGTGCTGCACACTGTTGTGACGCATGTCATATATTTTTATATTTTTCACAGAACAAGTGGCAGCAGCACCAGCTCTTGTGATGCAGAGCGTGTGCCACACGGGTGCAGCCTTGGGTGGTGCAGCTGCAATACCTGCAACCTTAAATGGAGCAGCTGGTACAGTCGGCCCTGCATCCGCTGAGGCATCTGCTAAAGCACCCGCTGAGGTGGATCCATATCAGCTCCTAAACTTCCTGGTACGTGGTATGTTAAGTTGATTTGGTAATTTTTTGCTTTATAGGAGATACCTCTGGATAGAAAGCATTTCTATGCTTGCACAATGCCTTCATGACGAAAAGGCCTCGACAATTTGTCATTCACCATGTAGATCTCGATAAATGTTGCTCAAATGAGATCTCTCTTTCAGCACTATCGGCATAAATTATTGTTTTTTGGTGTTGCATCACTTCACCAGCAGTGGTGTAAGGACCAAGTTTATAATGTCTTGAAAAACATATCTAAGGCGGCATCTCTTTGTAGAAAGTTTAGACCTGCATCTTTACCATTCAGCTCAACATTTTGAGTGCATAGGGCAGAAAGACTTGGAGCATCATATTCCCCATTAATTACATTTGGCCCATACAATAAACCCTTTCAGAAGTGTGTGCATGTCCAAGGCTGCCATTTCTTAAACGCGGATCTCGAGTGCGCGGTGGAGACAAGCGCCACGACAGTGATTGGCTTGGATAGACGTGAGTGCAACGTCAGCATTCCACGTGGACTTCGATCCAATCACAGCTTTCGTGTCCAAGAAATGGCGACCGTCAATGTTGCTTGCTTAGGTTTTGAAAATGGTCTATTCTTCCTGTGTTCACCAGGTACATGGGAATGAAACTCCAGCAATCTTGGAGCATAAAGTGGCTTCTTTTCTTTAAGGGAGGACGTGGGGAATGAAAATGAACTTTCTTATTTCTCGAGATATCTGAACGAAATTCGCAGGGTGTGTTTATAGCACAGACATAAGAGTAACTGCAAAGTTTCATGGAGCTGTGCATATTATTTTTCAAGTTACAAATATTTATCAAAATCGTCCATATGCATTCCTTATCCCAGGCCTGGAGAATTTGAAAAAGGTAGTAGCGGCGTAAAATTTGTTATGATGACCCCTGGATAGGTTCCCCAGGGCATAACAGAGCCCTTTTTTTAAATTTCTTTGTTGAAAATTTTTAACGCAACTTTGAATTTTGTGTAGTCAATAAAACCCACATTCATCAAATTTAATTTTTTTATTATAAATTTTTAGCACCGTTTTTTAAAAAAAGGGCTCTGTTATGCCCTCACAAAGTTATTTAGGAACAGAATAAAAAAGACAGCACAAAAATCCATTCATCAGTTCCGGAGATATCGCTGGGACGAGCAGCCACGGCAGTGAAAAAATCCATTCTGAGAAAACAGCACTTGAAAGTTTCACACAGATTTTCAGCTTTAGAATGACCCTGCAGAATAGTCAGAAGTGTTCTTGCGCGCTTTCTTCTTGTTCCGCCTTTCCGACTTCTCTTGATGTCGTTTGCTGGCCTTGTGCAGACGTAGGGCATCTTTCTCGGCAGCGCGAGTCATTGAGTTCAGTGTCGGCAGTTGCCGACACTAAACTCAATGACTCGCGGACCGCAGCAGCGCACTCGCGGGACTCCTCCGTCGAAACAAAGTTCGGTTGTAAATGCGCCTGAACGGTGCGATCGGTGCTCGTAGAGGCCATGTCTTCGACGCCAGTAACAGGATGCGAAGTGCTAGATCGTGCATTCAAGCCGTCCGCAGCAAACTGCGCTTCAACGAGACGCGCACTTTCGAAACTCGGCGGCGGGGGGCAAGTTTTCTTACTTTTCTTGGCCATTGGGGATTTCCGCTTGCGATTGCCGAAGCGATGCGTCGTCCCGTACTTCTTCTTGAAGGATCGTCGATCCATGATCGCGCGAAAAAGTCCAAGCGGGAGCAAGAAAACAGCGTAACCCGAAACAAAGAAAAGCACCTTCGGCGAGCAAGCGAGCAGGCGAAAGCGGCGTAGGAGCAGACGACGCTCTCCCAGATACCGGTCTCGCCGGCGCTGTTGCTAGGGGCAACCACTCCGCCGGCCAATGACGGAGCGCGCCTGACCCGCGCAGCAGAGAAGGCCAATCGGAGGCCGCCGTTTCCATCTGGGAGGCTTCCGAAGTTTTGTTTTTTATGTGCTTAGTTCGCATCTGAGGAGACGGTAGACGCGGGAAATAGGAAGATGACGAAATGCGCTTTCCATAGATACCAAGATGGCCGCGCTTGGTAGCGCGGTCGCGGAGAAACGGGGGTTTGAAAAACGTGGGTTTTTCACGGATTGGAAGCAATATTTCGCTACCTGACCTCATATAAGTGATTATTTAGAGCACTTAGAGATAGTTTTCAACGAAAAAACTTTGAGAGGGTGTAGAGGAAGACCCATAGATGTGAAATAATCGACTTTGTAAAAATCAATTTTTTTGACATTTTTCGCGAGTCGATCCCCGCGTCCTCCCTTAAGGCATTGGTTTTATAGCCCCAGCCACGCTCGAGGTTGCATAATAGCCCCGCACAGAGGTAAAAAAGTGGCGCGCATTGCACCGGCAACCGAAATCAGTGTTCGCATCTTCTCATGTTCTCTATCCATTATGCCGATCGAAAAGTTCAGGGGGCGGGGTGGGGAGGGGAGGGGGATCTTGGAACACCATCTAAGGAGCTGGGCTAGGAGGCAAAGAGGGCTGGAAAGGGATGAGCGAGATCACAAGGCGTACGGTCAGCGAGTGAGCGCACTGTCAGGTTTTTCTGAGCCGGCCAAATAATCTTCGCCAGCAGCCGACGCTACAAGAGGGCTTGTCACCCAGTACCCCTTGCAGTTCGACAGCAGCAGAATCAGGGGACGTAACAAAAGAGCTTGATAGCTCGAGCAGCGTAGTACTGTTGTATAGGCGCTTCCGAGGACGTTTGGATATGATTCGATTAAGAAAAGGGGTTAAGGTAACGAAAGCTTACTTTATTCAATATGCACGAAGCAGCATTTCATGAAAAGAGGATCTCACCACCAAATACATCGGTTTCGCCTCCTCTTTTTAATTTTTTTATAGATACATTTCTACGACGGTTGATGTCAAGGTGACGTGGAAAGCCTGGGGTGACAACAAAGTGAACCAGGACATAAGGCCAAGCGTTGCTGTGAAGAACCTGGCCATTGCTCTGTGGGGGTCCAGTGTCCTTCTGCAGAGGACTGTGACCGAAGTGGCGTCGAATGCCAGTCTTAACAAGGACAGCAGGCTGCCTCTGACACCCAAGAAAGTGGCATTCCTAAGAGGCGAGTGCAAATTATCCCACGCAAACGTAACCTAAGCAGTTATTTGAAAAATCTTCTCAATCAGGGCATTATCTTGGCAGCTAGTTGGTATCATACTGGAGTTCACAATGTTTCGGTGGTCTTTGGATGGGCCGCATAAAACTGACGGGATTGAGCACACAGGTGTAACATAATGGTGGAAGCTTTCAGTAAAATTATGGGAATATTAGGTAACCTAAGTAAAACACAAAAGCTATATTGTTTATACTTCACGTGGAAACACCAGATTTTTTTTCACTGGCTTTTATTTTGGTTATATGAAGTAAGCAATGCGTAGGGCATTTCCTTTTTATTCCAATCATTTGCAGTTGCAATACATGCCACAGTGGCCCTGAACAGTATCTGATGTCTTCACCAAAAAAAAAAAAGGCTCTGAGAAAATTTTCTTTTCAAGAAGAGAATTGTTGCAATTTGCAACAATTCTCTCCTTTCTTCTTCTTTTTGACTGAAGGGGGTTTATGTCCTGATATTTGAAATGCTGAAGCCACCACTTTCAGGCGTGCCCTTGTAATAAATCAGCGCAGTATGCCCATTTATCTGGTCACTTCGATGTGCCCATGGAACAACGTGAACTCCCAGTAGGTATTATGTAAAATTACAGTAGCTCTAAGTACTTGTCATGCAGTGGCAAACAAAAGCAGGGTTATATTATGTGATGTATATTAGTACTCTCAATGACCGGTAGGGTGTTTGAACACTCTTAATCACTTTCTCTAAACTGAATTCAGCATCAGCATTCTACTTATTTTTTTAATGGTTGGATCTTGGCTTGCTCAAACATTAGATGGAGAGGGGCACCATATGTCGGGTCTCAAACACGCGGCCCGCTTGGCGTTTGCTAGCGGCCTGCACAGTCAGGCATAAGTGTAAGCCAGCTTTCTCTGCAAGCTGGCTTTCCCCCAATAGTTTGGGGGAAAGCCAGCTTGCAGAGCTAAATGGCGCTCTTGGCAGTTCAATCTATCGGGAGACAGTGCAATTTTCGTTCAATGTAACCGCATTTTTTGCTATGCATTTTTATTGCAGCTACTTGTCTCTTCACAAAGAGTTTGATACAAGGAATAGTTTGATATAATCGGGTTTGACATTATACAGAATGTGCAATTTTAATTCGAACATAATTTTTTAAAAAAGGGGGCGAGAGTTACGTGGATGCCTTTCTCACTGTGTATTTGTGGGGCTCGGCGGACATAGATAAGGGGATAACCGTCACAATATGTTGACTAATTAACCAAGATTTGTGAATTAACTTTTTAATGATTGATTTTATGGGGCATGTCGCAATTGCAATTTTCAAGTGCGTCATTATTAAAGGCTATTCCAAATGAAACTATTCCTGAAAGTAATGTGGCATGTGATCTAAATGAACATTTGTTTAAGCCTTACCTCTACAAGCTGTGCTCCTTTAAATATTTCGTCATTGCATATTTTTCAGAATGCCTAGTGATGAAGCTCCGTGGCCAAAAACATAATGTGGATGTCATTGCTGTAATGTCGACGACAGCAAAAGAGAACCACATACTGGGAGAAAAAATAAACGACCGGCGAATGCAAGAGAAATGAAGAGCCAAGCAGTAAATAAAGATAGAACAGAACCAGCCGGTTGTTGGCAATGGTCTGCAGTGAAATACGGTGTCAAGCATGCATTCCCCCACAGGTTCCCACACAGATTACCCACAGAGCATGGGGTTATGAAACCCTATGGGTTACCCACACGGCTCCCACAGGACTTTGGTCCTACACAGCTCCTATAGGATCTCTGCGGGACCCACACAGCTCCCATAGACCCACACAGACTGTGCGGGGACCCATGGGGACCTATACCCACACACCCACACACCCAAACAAACTGTGTGGGGACCCATAGGGACCCGAACACCCACAGAGTTTCTGTGGGCCCCACACGGTTTCATAACCCCATGGGTCTGCGGGTTTTTGGGCGGGGAAGAGTCGCACGCTGCAATCTGCTCCGTGCTAGCAGTGTGTGACCTTTTTTTTGCTTTATCGTATTTCTTTTCCCTGTGACTTTGGCAGGTTGTTTGTTTGCTCAACTTCACGCAGCAGTTCAAAAGTACATTCCAGTACTTGTTGACGTACATGTCCAGGCAATACTTGCACACCGTGCCTTTGTTTTGAGTGTCGATCAGCGGCCTCAGGTGCGTTTTCAGCTGAACTCTTCTTTGGTGAAATATTCGTCTGTTGAGGCGTCAGTGGCATTTTTGAAGACAGACTTGGGCTATGTTCCAAATCTTACCCGAGTAACCTGCCTCCTACGTCAGCGGGTAATACCACGTGACATCGCGAGTAAACGATCCGCGACTCGATTTTGGAACGGCCGGGATAATCACCTGGATTACAGTGTTCTAGAGGGTGTAGTGGCAAGAGCGGCGCCCGCTTACAATGGGCCGCGTGAAGACGGCCAACGTAGATGCCACGAGTGGCGCTGGTGTTCTGTGCCCTAGGAGAATTTCTGGCAGATGGCAGATGAGCGAAGAAGACGACGAGGCTGACGGGGGCACGTTCCCGTAGCAATATCTATACTCTGTTTCACCTTGTGTCGTACCGCAGGAAAAGGCTACCAGCGCGCGCTCCTTGCTCTAGGGCACATCTCGGCGGCACAAGTTCTCGTGCATTAAGAGCAGCTGCCAACGCTATCAGCTCGCGCTTCTTGCCTTCTCTGCGGTACAACATAAGGTGAAACGGGTATACGAACTACATTAGCGATTGCTTCGCACCGCGAAAAGCTCCTGTCAAACCACAGTAGTAAGCGCCGAACAGCGCTGATGATGGGGCTGACGGGGCGCGCTCCTAAGGCACAGAACAGCAGCGCCACGGTGTCGTCTACGCGCAAAATCTTCACAACAGCGGCCGCCGCTCTTGCCACTGCAACCCTCTAGAACACTGTAACCTGGATACTACGCTGATTGGCTTCGTCTTGGACTACGGCAAAAAGAAAACACAGCAGTGATGGGAGAAAATAGCAGACGATTCTTTTGATCATGAAGAAAGCACGCGAAGAGACGATAATATCAAATATAATATAGCTTCGCCAATACTGGAAACTCCTCCGAAAACCTATGGGAGCGGCGGCGAACCGGCGAACGTGACAGTGGCGCCTCTAGCGGACTCGGAGTGTACGGAAGCAGACGGCGCAATGGAAAAGTATAGGCTCCGCGACGTCCTCGAGCTTTGCGTGCCCCGTTTCGTCACCCCAACAGCAGAAACAATTCATTACGGCCAGTCCGCTTGCAAAGCGGAATCCACTGATCGAAACTGCAACGACAATCGAATAACAACGCGCGCATAAACAAAGATTGAGCAGTTTATTTAGCGGTCTCAAACGCCTCTCAGGGGATCACACGCGTTTGAAGCGCGTCTGGGAAGCGGAAAAGGCGTTTAGCTACTCGAACTACGTCGTAATCATTAAAACGCGCACAAACGACATGTTAATATTACCAGAGCAAGCGCACGAGCTGCTGGAGCATAAAACAAAACAAAACGTAAGGATAAAAATGACCGTGCAAACGCTTACCGAATTTTGCAGAAAAGATGGTGTCGCCATTCCCGACGAAAATAAAAAGAAACGGGGAAGAGAAGCGAACAACGGCGAATAAAAGAAACAAGTTAGCAGACGATACAAAGATACCCAGCAAAAAACTACTTCAACTATGACGATCGTTGCGGCGCTTATAGAAAAAAGAAAGAAAAATGGAAAGCAGCAAATCAATAGCTGGTAGTCGCCGCCGTTGTTGAGTTCACAATAAACAAAGCGGAAGCAACAGACGAAACTAATAAAAAAAGAAGAAAGCGTCCCTTTTTTTTCAGCTGCTTGTTGTACGCTTGTTTATTTACACTTTTGGCAGTTTAATTTGAATGCTGCATAACTTAGTTACTCACGTTTGTTCGGCCTTCGGGAAGCGGTAGAAAGATTTTCCACCACATCGCAAAAACTTGTTTTTGCAATAGTAGGCAGCACACGGCATGCCTGCCATTTCTAAGTATGCGCTGGTGTATGCTCAAATGCGGCCGGTTGATCAACAAACGATGACCCGTAGCAGACGTGCCGGCCGGCGTACACGAATAAAATTCGAATAAAAATGCATAACGAGCTTACACTTCTTAATATATTTAATAAATATCAAAAACCACGTGTGACGATTTCGGATCAGAAACTCAGTCGAAGGCGAAAATACGAGGTTACCGCAGACGACAGTGGAAGAAAACAACAACAAAGTTGCAGACGGCCTTCAAAATGTCCGAGCCTAGCGTAGCAGACCAACGGACGAACCGGGGGTCGAAGCGAAGGAAAGAGAGTAAACACTAAGCCAAACAAAACAAGGATACGCGATGGCTTACGCGTCGGGTAAACAACAAAAACAAAAAAAGAGAAAAAAAACACAGCAACATAAAAGCAGGAGGAAGAAAGAACGCGGCAGAGTGGCGTCGCCTCAAAAATATAAATGAAAGAAGACTCAAAAAAGGAAAGAATGGAGACGGTTCAACGGGTGTCGGCCTTTATCCCAGAAGTAAAGAAGCAGTGGAGCAGATGTTAGTCGTCGCCGCGCTAACAATCGGAATTTGTGCACTGTAAATAACGTGACTGAAATCACTTTTTTTTGCGGGGCTACGGCGCTCTCCCTTCTTTCTTTGCAAGCGCGAGAAGTCTGCTTTTTTCGTAACTCCGCTTTTATTAATCTATAATAGCGTCAGATTTGCATATGCACAACGACTTCTTTCAGAGCATTCTGACATCGCCGTAACGTACGTGGTTCGAAATTGACTTGTGCTTCTTCGTCCGGAGACGATCTTAACGGGATTAGCCAGCTCGCCTATTAGACGAAACGGTTATAAGCGAGACATTCATGAGAAATGGGAATTGCAACAACAAAACGAATTGACTGATAAGAACAATAAAGTTGAAACGTAGCTATGTTCTGAAATGTTTGTACATTGACCTTTTTCGCGAAACAGCGCGAAGACATACATTCGTGCTTTGCCTGGCCTACATAAGTTGTGACAGAATGTTTTCTTCGGGAGAACTCCAAAATTGCACCCTACAAGCTGTAACATCTTTCCCACGCGAAGAAAATGTCCTTCACTCATGAGCTGGCACCAATTTCTTAACTTTCAAAGCAGCGAATGTCCGTGACAAATTCTTTTTTTTTTTGTTGGTCACCTCGCACGGAGATAGGCAAAACCAATGCATTTTGGAGAATTCGTCTGCTAGCGGAGACTCCGAGCTCGCCAGGGGCGCTGCAATCACTTTCGCCCGCTTTCCGCGGGAGTTGCCAGTATTGGCTTCCACGGTATTTGATAATATCAATGACGACGCGGTGTTTTTTAAGGTGGATCCACCAGCTCCTTTTACTCACCTTCCTTATGAGCTGTATATTGAGATGAAAATTACTTACTCTTTACAGTTAGACATCAAAAATGTGTTTTTATTAATCAGCGCGAGCGCCCTAAACATATATATTCCACGCATTGTAATTTGTACCGATTATGTCTTGCAGAAATTGATTCCACACGGTGCAGTGGTACAGCGCGAGGGTGCTTTCTCAAGTATGATATGAAACTTACCCATGTTGAATTAACCTGAGACTGCTCGCCTGCACCCTTACGATTTTTTCTATGAAACTTACATTCGCTTTGACGCGAATATAATAATAATAATAATAATAATCTTTATTTGCACGAGAGAGTTTGCCCACTCAGCGGCGTGCAAGGCTAGACAGAAAGGTTAGTACCCTTACGCATGTGCGCCTGCTAGCCCGCCGCTGAGTAGGTGTAAACATAAACAAACAGTAGCCGTAAGAACAAGATAATGACAAATCTGCACGTGTGGAAACAACTAATGCTCAGAACCTAGAGGGGAAGATAAGACGACTAGCTGTGCCCCAACTCACCCCAACGCAGACCACGGCGGAGGCCCCAGCCACAAGCCCAAACCCGCGAGCGCACCGCTGTGTGTGGTGCATCCCGCGCAGCCGAGCCTGCAACCGCGGCCCCCGCCACGCCCCGCCCCAGGGTGACAGGGAGCACTCTTGGGTGAACGCCTTACAGGCCATCAACTTGTGAACAGATGCTGGCCGTATCGTCTGCATAGCCCATGAGATTCCTCACTGCCCCGCGGAAGAGGCTTGCGCTCCCTCAGCGGAACAGAGAAGCTCACCTACGCGTATACACTTACAATAAAATCTTTGAAGCCTTCACTGCTTTACAAGCGTTATCCTCTCATTACGAACACTCCGGAGGAAACAAAAATACTACCTTATCATTTACTGCGTTTAAACATTTTCAGCCTTGAACGTGAGAATATGGCATTCCCTCCAACGCCGAGGACGAGGAGAAGCTTCCGTTTACGCTCGCACACTCATTAATAACATGTATACCTTCCCGGGGAAGGTGCACGGTCTGGATGTAATGCAGTTAATTTGTGCGTTGAAAACAGCAAATCGCAATAACCACACATGCTGCACCTCATTCTTTCTCATTTCGAACGTCCGCCACCAAAACCAACGGAGCAAGCGAGCTTTGACCGCTGTCGACGCAGAAGGCAGACGACGAACAGATCACGTGACGTATTTACTCGACATGATCCGAGGTTACCCACCGATCGAGGAGGGTAACTTGAGTAATTACTCCGGAGTAAACAACCCGCTTCTGGAACGCGAGTTCTGACGTCATCGAGTAAGCTCGAGTAAGTTTTGGAACGCCACGGTACGAAACCTTTACTCCGGAGTCGGATCGAGTAAATTTTAGGACACAGCCTTGGATAGCTCTTCCAGTTTAATTTGAAGCGGGAGAAGAATTTTCGACCCCATCACAAAAACTTGTTTTTGCAGTGGTAAGCAGCACATGGCGTGCCTCCCATCTCCAAGTATGCGCTGTTGTATGCCCGAAGGCGACCGGTTGATGAACCAACGATGACCCATAGCAGACGTGACCGCGTACTCAAATAAAATCCGAATAGAAATGTATACCGAGCTTACACTTTTTAATATATTTATTAAGTATCAAGAAGTACATATGAAGATTTCGGATCAGAAACTCAATCGAAGGCGAACATAGGAGGTTATCACAGACGACAGTGAAAAAGAAATACAAAAAAAGAAAACATCAAAGTTGCAGGCGTCCCTCCAGATGTCCGGGCCTAGTGTAGCAGACGAACCGGTCGACGAAGTGAAGGAAAGAAAGTAAAAACAAAGCCAAACAAGGCAAAGCAAAATACGCGATGGTTCGAACGTCAAGTAAATACAAGAAAGAAAAAAAAACGCAGGAGGAAGAAAGACCGCGGCGACGTAGCGTCGCCTCAAACATAAGAAGAAAGTAGACTTTCAAAAATGGAAGGAAATGCACGACCGACCAACGGGTGCTTCTTTTTTTAACTCCGCGTTTATTAGTTTTAATAATAGCATCAGATTTGCATGTGCACAATCGACTTCTTCCAGAGCATACTGACATGGCAGTTACGTACGTGGTTCGAAATTGCCTTTTGCTTCTTCATCCGGAGACGATCGGGATTATCCAGCTCGCCTATTCGACGAAACGGTTTTAAGAAATACATTCATGAGAAATGGAAATTGCAACGACAAAACGAATTGATCGATATGAACAGTAAAGTTGAAACGTAGCTATGTTCTTTTTTATTATTTTTTTTACGTTGCTTTTCTTCAAGAAGCAGGGCGAAGGAACATTTCTGTCTTGCCTGGCTTACGTCAGTTCTGACAGAGTGTTTTCTTCGGGAAAGCGCGAAAATTGCACCCTACAAGCTGTAACATCTTTCCGACGAGAAGAAAATGTCCTTGACTGATGAGATGGCACCTATCTTTTAACATTCAAAGCAGCGAATACCCGTGACAATTTTTTTCATTGGTCACCTCGCAGGCAGATAGGAAAAACCAGTGCGTTGTGGAGAATTCTTCTGCTAGCGGAGACTCCGAGCTCGCTAGGGGCGCTGCGATCACTTTTCACCTAAGGCCCCTGTATTTTCACCCGCGAACCGCGAGAGTTGCCAGTATTGGCTTACATGGTACTTGGCTCAAGTTTCCAAAGCGTTGCGGTGCGTTCGACCAGTCAGAAGCCAAGAAAGGAGAGAAGGGTCACGTGATCGCCCGCTCCAATCGACGTTTTTGTTTTGGGGAGCGGTGGGGAATGCGCGAGCGAGTTGATAAAAAATGGCGATGGTTCAAGTTGGACAGAATGTCGGGGAAGCAAGCGGGATTGTCCCAAGACCGACCACTTCGACGCTGTCGCCGGGCCCCGCCACGTTGCCGTGAAGTTCGCTCGTGAGCTGCTAGCGACGATACCACGTTCTTATAAGGGAGACTTAGAACAGAGCACGCTAAAGCTTTGCGTATGCAAAGAACAGCGTCGTCGCCACTGCGCGTGCGCCGAACGCTAACCACGTTTTGCGCTTTGCGTGCGCTATTTTTCGGAAACTGCGTGCGTACGCAAAGAATCTTTGCGCTCTTCTAAGGAGGATTCGTGAAAGGAGTTGGCTAAAGTCAACTTCCTAAAGCTAAAGCCACAGTTAAAAAATGGCGGCCCCCAAGACCATGGCTGCGGCCACTAGGGGTGTCGCGAAGCGGTCGAGGTAAGAGTACCTCAATGTTGTTGGCGGCCAACAACATTGAGGCACTCTAGTCGAGGTTCCAGTTCGTCAAGGTTCGAGTGTTTCGACATTTTCCTGAAAAGTTCGACTCAGGTTCGACTGCTATGCGCATTCGCGACAGGCTGGCTAGTTGGCTTCGGAGTGGATGGTGATGGCTAAGGAATCAATTAAGGGCAGCACTGATTGGTTATTTCAGTTAATACAGTACAAAAACGATAAGTTATTGACTTCTTGAGTGATTAGAATTAGTTTATTTTAATTGCAACAGTTCATAAAATTAAAATAACCCTTTGCATAAAAAAAATTCTGCAAACCTAGACATGCTTATATCAAGGTCTGACCACACTGTCCACAAGGTCGAACCGGTCGAATCTGGTTAAAAGGTCGAAGGTTCGTCGAACCGGTTCAAACCAGTTGAACCCCGAAAGTTCGACCTAAAAATCCGGTTCGACTAGGGTTCGACAAAAATTTGCGACACCCCTAGCTGCCACTTTGGCGGCGTCGTGAGAGCGACGGTGGCGGCATCCTCGCGACTGCGTTTTTCAATATGGGACGACATTGCCCTCGGTTTGGAAAACCCAATAAGGTGGGCAACGACCACCGGCAACTTGATGCTTCCGACGCGCGAACATTTCTCGGCGAAAGTACGGGAGCGAAGGTCAGAACACGAGACACCTCTTGCCGAGGCGACACTAGCGGGGGTCCACGATCAAACGACGGCTCGCGTCCCATTCTCATGTTTAAACAAATCTAAAATGTCACTCTGGACCAAAGAACTTGTTTTTTTGTTTTTGTTTTTCTCAAGTTACAGCATTTTCGTGTGTTGACTCTAAAAATTGTGACAGTATCTTGGCGGTGTTGCGAACGCGAGATGCTCGAGCTTTTGCGTCGTGACGGAGAAACGTTGTTCTAAAACTCTCTTGCGTAGCGTGCGCTAACGCAAGCGCTAAACTTAGGGCTAGCGCGTGCTAAAATTGCGGACGTTATTCTAAAACTTCCTATTAGGTTTTGACTGCGGTGGACTGCGAGTCAACGCAACTGTGCATACAAGCTTAGCGCAAGCGCTCTTCGTAACGCTACGTGTCCGCTGCCGCTACCAGGGTGTCGAACCGGAACCGAACCGAAAACCGGAACAGAACCGTTATTTTTAGCCGAACCGGAACTGAACCGAACCGAAATCTTCGCCGCCATCTTGGAACTGAACCGGAACTGAACCGGAACAAAATATAACGGTAACCGGTTCAAAACGGTTCACGGTAATTTTTTTTATTACAAAATGAGTGTTGGAGAAGTAAAAATTGGCAGCTGCATTTCTATGTAGTGATCAAATTGTCATGAACCGAATTGCAATGTATAAGAAATTGTGGGTTTTCGTGGCGCTTTTGTATTGGCACTACGATTAATCGTGTGTCACGTGACGTCACGGTTTCAAGACATGCTGTCAAATAGTGTCACGTCACGTGGCCCCGTGGCGTAGATTACTCACTGTGCCCAAGTCGAGTTAAATTCAGAACGTCAATTTTCCCCTCTCTTCTCCAACGTTCCGTCTGCTTCTTCCTCCCCGGCCTTCTTTTCCCCCGCCCTACCTTCTTGAGTTGCAACGGAATATAGATGTTTTAGCGTTGTTGACACCGTGATGTCATATGCCATCCCTAAGGCTCATTTATACAGAAAAGTAGCGGCATCCTTTGAAGAATGACGACTGCTATCTTGGGCCAAACCAGGCGGCGCTACCATCGACGCGCGGGTGTAAAAAAGCAAAACATAAAGATAAAAGGTGTGCACGTCAGAGAAGGAGGGAAAAGGAATGCCTTTGCTGTCGGAGTGCAGTGAATGCTATGATCTCATGTCGCCAATCAAATAACGCCGGCTGTGCAACGTCACGGCTTTCATTGTCTTCTTTGAGCACATTCTCCGAGGCTGGTAGACCGTGACAGTGCGCTTTAGCCTGTGTGTATGTATTTGCGTGTCTTTCAGCCTTTGACTGCGCTCTGACTCAAGTATAGAAAGGCCGTGTGCTATCTCGGGCCAAACCAGGCGGCGCTACAGTCGACGCGCGGGTGTAAAAAAGCAAAACCTAAAGATAAAAGGAGTGCGCGTCAAAGGAGGAGGGAGAAAATGTCGCTACCTTTTTTATTCAGAGGCATTAGCCATCACGACTTTTCACCGCGAGTCATGCGACACCGTGACGTACTCGGTTGTCATGAGCCTGAGCCGAGTGCTCGGGTTCTTGACTATCAGCATCGCCAAACATTCGTGTTGGCTCGTGTTCAATCAAAGATGAGAATAGCCGAACTCTAATAAAGCCTAAATCTCAACCCATGCTTTATTCTTTGCCAGCCCCGGCGCATGACTATGATGAACACTGGCAGCATACAATTAGCGTTAGATCACATTGCCGCCTGTTCTAATAGCGAGTTGACGAGGGGAAAGCTGTTTCTTTCCTTTTTTTTGCGTCTGCCTTTGAGCAGAGAGGAAAACTAATGGGTGTTTTTGCCAGCTATCAACGTCAGGGATTACCTCTTAGTAGTATTTACTGAAAGTGCAAAAATTGTTGCATGAACTATTTTGCATGTACACATCATTGAGGCACTCAAAGTTTTCGTTGTTGCTGAACTGTCTGAAAAGTTGTCCCCGAGAATAGAAGCATTGAAAATACTGAATATGGCTTATTAATCTGACGATAAATAGAACTACAAGTTTGTACGGCAGCGATACCTGAAAAGAGATTCTAGTGGCCTTTGACGGACAGCCGAAAGTCGGCAGCCGCTCATATTCTCGCAGTTTTGTTTAAACTTCACAGTTTTTGGATGCAAAAATAAAAGAAATGAAGAATTACTGCAAAACAAATGAAAGTAATATAATTGTGGAATTGGCACCCCAAACAAAGAAAGGAGTCCCCTAAAAATAAAAAGTATTCTGTTAAAAAGCATTCTCAAATGAAAAAAAAAAGGGGGGGGGGAGGGTTAAAAACTTCTCTGTGTTGTAAAGGTTGCTCTGCTCCGAATCTTCGGCACAGAGCAGACAGCGTGATCCTTCAAAACTACCTCGTTTGCGAAATCACCCCTGCCAGAAAGCGCGTTTTCGGGGTGCCAAACGCTCGCGCCGTTCCTCACGACGCTACGCCAAGCAAGAATAATTTTTGTTTCTGAATACATGGGCTGCACTGAGCGCAAACCTTCTGCAGTGTGCTGTTTGCACCTCGGGATTTGATTTTCTCAGCAAAAAGAAATCTCTGACCCCTCGCATATAGTGCGATGATGTCACGTGCAGACCATGTTAAACAGTTCAGTTTTCTGTTAAAATGTGATGTTCTCAACACAATACTCTTTTTCACTTTAAGTGTGAGCGTATCAGAAACTAAAACAGCGAGCTCTGGGCTTTGAGCGTCCAAGCACGCGCGCTCCTGCAGTGCAAGTGGTCGGGACCAAAGGCTCGTGCTTGTAGCATAGTAAAGTAAATATTTGGGCCAGTTGTTCATTGCAAACAAAAAGCGCCGAAAAAATACAATGACACAGACGAAGGGAAACAGGACAAGGTGCACTCTCAACTGCAGCTTACTTCACACGTTATATAGCCACAAAAACCCTGTTTACCCTCTCTGCTCAGCCCGCGTTTCAAAAATTCAAACTAATTTGTAGATAAAGATAGGGACGTGTCACTTATACATTTCTTCTCCCTGGTCCTAATTTCATATGCCTCGTGTAATTCTCGCGACACTTTATCTTTGTACCTAGCCAAAATCTTAGTGTTTGTTTGTAGCATAGGCTGCATCTGGACTTAAAGGGGCCATGCAAAGCGTTTCTGGCCATTTTTTTTTTATTTGCATCTTTCGCTCGAATTAGTGGCTGGGACTCTAGCAACACATTAAACATAAGATAAACAAGAAATCTGGCGTATTTCGAACATAATAGCTGAAAGGGGTTCAGAATTTTGAGAGCATTTTCTTTTGTTGATGACGTTATTGGTCTGAGCCAGTAGAGAACCTAAACGACAAGAGCGTGAAACAACCATGTGCGATCTTCCTAAGTGTTGGATATTAACATCCAGTTATGAAGATGTGAGCGCCCCACCAATTTACGGGTGTTCCAAGCAAATATATGAGTGAGAGTCACGTGCTTGAAAGGATCAGAAGGGGCACTTTGCGCCTATTTAGACAGTTCTACCTCTAGAATTCTATGTCATCATTATCCGACGTTCTAGACCAATGTCGTTACTGAACGCTCATGTTTGACACTGATAGGCACGCCGTTCAAAGCAGCGTTTGGTTTTCTTCGTCCCTTTGCAATGCCCATTTAAGCTGAAACAAAGTATAGAAAAAGGCGATGTCCAAATTGTAACGTTGTGTAGTATATATAACAGTCTCGCGATGATATGCTGCAGCCTCACAAAATGTTAAAGCGCGCATGACTGATAAAGCACAGAGTTGTAAAATCAGGCCACGAAAAAAGTGCCCGTAAAACCAAATATCACTTTAGCCTCCCAAGACAGTATTCTGCGAAGTTTCGAGCTCGTGCAATCCGATGTCCTAATGTGATTTAAATTAGAAATATATTGTCTGTTCTTTGCGATATTTATGTGTAATTAGGAACATCATTACACGCATCTCTACTAGAAAAATACGCACCATAACCAACCAAGTCCTGAACAGTAAAAAGTACGAAATTTCAAAACCGATTTTTTCTTTTTCATCAGGGGTGATTATTTGCATGTAGAGGGCAGCAGCTTCTTTTCTATTAGGGTGTGTCGTTTTGCTTCACTCACTTTTCTTCTTCAAGTGCCCTAGTCCGTTGACAAACGCCGACGGTTAAGTGGCTGTCGACCTATTGAGCCCGACCTATTGAAACGTCGGGCCACTATATGTTTAGGACTTGGTTTATGTAGGTCGGTATTTCTCAACTTTTTGACCCAACCAGACGGGGTTCCGTCAAACGTGTTTACGTTTAAAACATGCATCCACATATAGTTCTTTTTGCAGTAAGGCGTCGTGTATGGCATTATTTAGAAGCATATAATTTATTATCTCTCTCTCTGCACATTTCGTGCATTTGCCTTAATCTATAACGTGAGCACACATTTCTTTTTGGCAAACCCCGCGACCTGGTGTTTCACACTACCAAACAGCGAACAAATAAGCACGTTCCGCAGACTTAACAGATGGCGTATTTTCGAGTATCGTCCTCCCGTGTCCGTCTGAAGCGGTTATGTGAACTTCATACAGTAAAATTTATTGATGACAATAACAAATATTTTCTTACTACCTGAAGGCTTGACAACATAAATAAACGGCCTATCACCATAAAGATATATATATATCATAAGTTAATGCACCTACAAATTATCTGAAATATGCTCTGCAAATTTCTTCCGGCTTTCAACTTCTCAAACATATAGAAGCTTGTTGTTTCTTTTATCTGATGAACAACAATTTCACGTGTCTGTGGGCTGGATGAAAACAAAGTACATACACAGTGGCGCGTGGCAGAACTATGACAATTGCGCACACAGACCGCCAAAAAGTGACCAGTTAAGTAGCTGTAATGTCGAGTAAACTATGAAATACCACTTCTTTGTATTTAACAACAAATCACCAATTAGCAAGGGTGATGCTTATTTGCAAATTAAATTGACCGGCATCTTGTCAAGAACAAACATCAAACGCCAAGCTATGTCGAAAAGGTGCACTTCAATGCGCTCTATTTTAGGTCATATCCGAACTGAATACGAAGGTCACTTTTTCTGCATTATTATTCGCCTGCATCACGGCGCTGAGTTTAAACAATATTGGTCAGGAAAGCAAGCGTTGTGCTTGCCGCTCAGAGTTTCTATAAAAGGTAGACTGAAAGGGTTTGTCCTAAAACTCTCCTGACATTTTGAAAATATTATTGCTTTAAGCTCAGTTGCATCGTCATTATATATATTGTGAAACGTATTTTATAATCTAGATTTCAGAATATATATGGCGAGAACGTGCCCATTTCATGATTGTATTCACAAACTAATTTCTCAGGACAAGAGCACAGTAGGACTTGACCTTTAATATTGCAACCCAAAGGTTTACTAATCACGCGCATTATAGACGACCCACCAGACTGATAACCTTTAGATTCAGGCAAAATATGTGCGACTGAGGTAAAAAGAAATAGATGTTGAGTCATATATGTCAATCTAGCTTTTCATGTACTGTTTCATCGAAATTAAACAACGCATTTTAGTTTTGGTACCTGAAAAAAAGAAAAAGTAGATTCAACAAATGATTAAAAGCTATATAGTTACTCGTTCCACTCTTGAAAAAGTGCCTATTGCCAAACGAACGCGGAAAATATATTCTCAGTTTAGCGGTTCAAACCGGTTCGAACCGGTTCAAACCGGTTCGAACCGTTATTTTTCGCTCCCCGGAACTGAACCGGAGCTGAACCGAAATCCGTGAACCCGAACCGGAACCGAACCGATAAAAATTTCGGTTCGACACTCTGGCCGCTACACCCCGGATCAAACGGAGATGTGCCTTGAGTCCCACCGAGTGGGATTACAACCAAATTCGATATAGCTTCGCCGATACTGGAAACTCCTCCCAAAACCTATGGGAGCGGCGGCGAACGTGACAGCCACTAGCGAACGCGTTCTTTTAGATGCGGAGCATCTCTTGCTCGGGTCTATGTCCCGCGGCGTCGTAGTCCGCACCCGCACTACGCACGCGCAACTCTCCTCCTTCCCTCTCTCCAACAGCTGCTGGTTACTCTCTCCGCTCGCTCTCTCTACCAGCTGCGTGCACTTCGCGTGGTTCGCTTCGACTCACACTGCGCGCGCATAGAGTCACTAAATAAGCTACGCTTCCAGAGTACCGCATTCCTTTTCTTTGGCATTTTGCCGACAATACAGTCGCTCTATTCAACAATATTCTGGTTCGCTGCGGCATCATTGGACAGCGGCAGTCACGTGGGTCGCTATCATCATCATCGTGCTTTTTCAACGCCACCATCTTGGGTCCAGCGATCCTCTGCCTGCTGCTGTTTGCTGTTTACTGCACGCGCACGCTGAATTCTGTCGCTCAGCACGCGCGTTTTCCGTGTTACGTCGAGATGCGAACAACACGACTTTGATTCGCTGCCACAGCTGCGGCCGCGGCAGCTGGCGCAGGCGACGGCTACAGCTCGGCTTGGCTCAGCTACAGTCACTCCTCCGTCTGCGCGCGGACCCAAGATGGCGGCGCCTGGCGCGCTTCAGACGCGAAGTTTGGGAGTTTCGGTACTCTGAAAGCGTAGCTTTATTTAGTGACTCTACGCGCGCATGCCCAACTCTCCTCCTCTAGTCTCCTCTCCTTCAAGTGTGAATATGAGCAGCGGTAGCGCGCGTTCCCCCGGAGGAGTAAAAGGAGGATAGGTTTGGGCGCGCGGGTCGCAGCGCCACGCCAGGGCTTTCCAGTGGGGTGGGCTTTCCCCGCAACTCTGCGGCTGTCGTCTGCTAGCGTTTCTCGGCCGCTCGCGTCCGCCGCAGCCCAAATCCGGCCGGCCAAAAGAAATCAGTCAAGAAGGGAATAAATTAATTAAGCAAAGAGAAGATATGCTTGCCAATTCTAAGGAGGATAATTTGGAAATGATGTAAATATAAGCAGGAGAAAAGTTATGCTAAATCTAAAAGAAGAGATCTATCGGGGGCTGGTGCGGGGAGAACCGACGCGACGGAAGAAGGAGAAAATAAAAATGAAATGCAAAAGGAAGGAAAAGATTAGCAATTAAAAATAAAGGCAAGCGAGAAGCTGTACCACGAGTTCAGCGCTGTTGACTCCACTTCACTCCGTTCTTCCGATGAAGTGTGATGGAAGCAACAGTCCCGTCAGTTAGTCGGTTGGCGCAAGCAAGCGTCAGCACCACCCCACAAACTAACAGCAACGCTACGTCCACTGAAGACAAAGCTGCGCAGCGAAGAGCACGCGACGCTGAGCGCAAACGCTTGAAGCGAGCGGCAGACCCTGAACTACGGCAAAGAGAAGCGGCGTCCATTCGCAAGTTAACAACGTAATAACACGCAAGTTACCAACGTTACTAACAACGTTACTAACACCGTTAATAACACCGTTAATAACGATCCGCGATGCTCCGCATCACCCCATGGTTCCCCTCGGGAAGATGGTGTTTCCCCCTTTTTATCTTCAGGTAACGTTGGTCCTTAACGCGTTCCTTTTATGTGCAAGTAACGAGTAACGTATTTCATTACTTTTTTCGGTAACGCGTACAACACTGCTTGTGATATATACCGGGTGATATCTTTTTTTAATTCGAACAGATTTATTACAAAATATCTGTAAAACAGGCACTAATACGGTTAGACCGACACGCGGAGCGGCTCTGTTTACCAACACGGCCGGAAGGCCGCGCATGCGCGGTAGCTATGTGTGCAAAAGCGCCCGGCTCTCTGTGTTTTCGCCATTGCGTTGTGTGGCGTGCGCTCGTTGTTGACGTTTTTGGACGCTTTCAGCTTTATTTGTGAGTCGTATTTCCTGAAAACGTTTGTCGAATGCTATGCCTGACTTTTTGAGCTCGCTACCCGAGCCTGAACGGCAGCGGTATCGAAACAAACAGTGCGTGGACGTATTTGCCTACGAGGATCCATACGTTGTAAACAAGGCCTGCTGGACTTTGCGACGTGATGCTGCTGCCACCGAAGTCGACGGCTCACGTACGTTGTCGTTTATTTTTTATTTTTTTTTGCCAAGCCAATTTACGGCCGACACGGTGCAGGCGTACAAGTGTCTCGAGGCCTACAATTACTTTGAGTCGGTTTCCGCGCTGTCGGCGGGATCAGCAGACTGTGGGCCTGCGGAAGTGTATTTATTAATTAAATAAATACACACAGCGTCTTGAAGTCAAGGTATGATATTTTTCCTACCCTCATGACCACAAGGAATGACAAGCACTAACGCTTTGTTCGTTCTGCAGTCTTGGCGGTAACACGTTACAAGTAACGTCGTTACCAGGAACGGGTTACTTTTTCCAGTAACGTAGTAACCTACTCGTTACTTTTTCGACACAGTAACGGGTAACGTACTTACGTTACTATTTCAAATAACGTAGTTACGTTACTCGTTACTACTTCCCAAGTCTTAAGGAAATTACACTTCAATTTTTTTCCGTGTTTTTAGGCGTGAAGTCATGTTTTTCTTTGAGTTTTTTGTCGTGAATATTTAGGTGAAACCGTAAAAAGTGATAAAGCAATTATGTTAATTTTCTGCATGAACATGATGTTTCTTGATATATGAGCTTATGCATACATGTATCGTCAAAACCGTAGAACGTGTTAAATCATAATTTAAAAAGTAACGCAGAAGTAACGTGCGTTAGTTTTTATTGGTAGCGCAAACGCGTTCCTTTTATTTTTAGGTAACGTAGCTCAGTAATGCGTTCCTTTTATTTGCAAGTAACGAGTAGCGTATTTCGTTACTCTTTTTTCGGTAACGCCTACAACATTGCCGTTCTGTCGCCGATCCGCTTCTGCTGGGTAGCACGGGCGTATCGAGCCTCCGACGAGCGCTTGGCCGGTGCTTTGTGCTCGAACACCGTGGGAACCAAATCCGGGTGGTCTCGATCAGACAACGGTTTCCCTGCACATACGCAAGCCTCGGTAAGAAGATAGAAATGGAAGCTGCACTTGCCTTCAAGCAAGTGCTTCCCGCACAAACGGTCGTTCGCGCGAAGAGACCATTCTTTTCGATCCACGCATATTATCCACCTTCTATGCCTTTCAGAGTCTGCCGGGAAGTTCTGGAAACTCACTCCGCTACTTTTCTTATACATTTCGGTGCAATTAACGGCAACACAGCTTCGCGGCATGCTGAAATGCTATGACGCCCATGCAAAACGTGCGCACTTTTGCCCACACCACCCGGCTCCGGCGCGATCGCAGCGCCGCCGCAGCAACATGACGCCAAGCCCGCCTGTCGACGTCCTTGAGCTTTGCGTGCCCCGTTTGGTCACCCCAACAGCTGAAACAATTCATTACGGCCAGTCCGCTTGCAAAGCGGAATCCACTGATCGCAACTGCAACGACAAACAAATAACAACGCGCGCAGAAACAAAGATAGAGCAGTTTATTTAGAGGTCTCAAACGCTACTGAGGGGGATCACACACGTTTGAAGCGCATCTGGGAAGCGGAAAAAAGGCGTTTAGCTACTCGAACTACGTCGTAAGAGGTTAATGTTGATCCGTTACAAACTGCGTTGTCACAATTTCTTACCTGAATAGGAGATCATTAAAACGTGCGCAAACATGTCAAAATTACCAGAGCAAGCCCACCAGCCTCTGCAGCATTACAAAAACAAAAAGTAACTAGGATAATGACCCTTGCAAAGACTCTCCCAACTTTGCAAAAAAAATAAAATTCCCATCCCAGACGAAAAAAAAGTGGAACAGTTGCGAACAACTGCGATTGATACAAAGAAGTTGGCAGACGATACAAACATACAAATCACCCAGCAAAGACCTCCTTCAACGACGACGATCGCACGGGGCGTCGGTAGGAGCATTGAAAATTAACTGGTGCATTGAAAATTAACAGGTGGTTGGTGTTGAGTCCAGAACAAACAATGCAAAAACAACACGACAAAACAACCAAAAAAAAAAGGCTTCACTTTTTTTTTTAGTTGCGCGTTACACGTTTGTTTATTTGCTTTCGCGGCGTTGGTAGGAACTAGAAACAAAACAAAGGAAAAGAGTAACGTAGTCCAGTTACACTGCCCGGTAAAAAAGAGTCGCACGCTGCAATCTGCTTCGTGCTAGCACTGTGTGACCTTTTTTTGCTTTTGCATTTCTTTTCCCTGTGATTTTTGCAGGTTGTTAGTTTGCTCGCTTCGCGCAGGCGCAGCAGTTCAAAAGTATAGGGTAGGGCTGGGCGTCGATTAAAAATTTTAACCCGATTAATCGCCACCCTTTAATCGATTAATTAATCGATTAATCGGTTGCGTTGATTTTTATAAATAATATATTAAAAAGAATGCAACAACTCGCCTTGCCTTTGAAGACTCATTTTACTCTCTGTTACACGGCGCAAAGAACATTTACAATTGAGGATGCCTCTAGTTCTACGATTCAAAGACTCACATATTTTTGCTCCAGCTCCGAAGACAAAGAAGTTTGTCCACATTCTCCGACAGGAAGACAAGAAGTCAGAGCTTGGGCGATGCTTTCTTCTTTTTCAGAGAAAGGGGCCTCGATGAGGAGGCGTTGATTGTTGTCTGCGTTTTGGCGGATGGTTCTTGCTGCAGCGGCGTAC
Source organism: Ixodes ricinus (assembly GCA_037355805.1). Classification (NCBI taxonomy): domain Eukaryota; kingdom Metazoa; phylum Arthropoda; class Arachnida; order Ixodida; family Ixodidae; genus Ixodes; species Ixodes ricinus. The sequence goes on along the minus strand of JAZHYW010054012.1, from coordinate 5,326 downwards.
ATGCATGTGCTTCGCTCGTAGGTGATACTGAAGCTAACTTACCCTTTCACTGTATGAAAACGGCTTTTTTGCAGATGATGCAGTGGACTTCCTTCGAGTTAAAAACTTCACCGCCGGAGTTTACTTTAAACCCAAACTTTCCAGCGAGATTGCTTTTCATACTCGTGAACTCGTCCATTTGTACGGGCCGAATACTGGAATAAGTAACCATGGCGTTGTTAGCTTCCCAGCTTGTTTTTCTGCTTGTTTGTCTTGCCTGGGCAGGATGTGTAATAGATCCTCAACACGTGAAGTTTCGTGGTCGTAAAGGGATCAATTGCGCAATTGGGGGCTCGGCTTGTTCGTCTGGCCTCGGTAGAACTGTAATGTATATCCTCGAACACGTGACGCTTCACGAGCGCGAGAATTGAACCTTGCTCATACTCATAGAACCTGGCTGGGAACAGAAAACCGCTCAGGACAGAACGACCGGATGCACACCACGCAGCGTTTTCCTTAAGGGAGGGGGCATGAGTCACCCCTAGTTCAGGCAGGTCGTCCACGATAGAGCCTTGCGTGCGTCCAGTTGAATTATTTTTGAGTACTGATTAAAACCGATTAACCGGTTAAAATATTTGATCGCGATTAAAGCCTTAATCGATTAATCGGAAGGTTAATCGATCAATTGCCCAGCCCTAGTATAGGGTGGTTCAAGTCACCAGGCTCGATCTAAAATGCACCGTAAAAATCGACGCCTGCACGTAGCCATCTAAACTTTTCGTCAAAGGTGTATTTCACAGGTCGGTTTTTTCTTGTAAAATTGCAAAACGTAGTTCTCTTTTAGTAAAAAATAGGGCCAAGAAACTTGCCAGGGTCTATGGCGGGCGACGACCCAGACGACCAAGTCCAGTAGCGGGGTGTGTCGGTGGTCTATTCATTCTTGAAGGTATAAAAACGAACGAGATTCTCTGTATCGTAAACAGTGGCTTTTGTTAATCCTCCAGGGACCCTAATCTGGACACTTGGCGAAAAAGTTGGCGAGAACTTCGGCGGCGGTGATTGGCCGATGTCGCACTTGACCTTGGCGCCTGCGAATCACAGCCGCCGTATTTCTCGCCGACTTTTTCGCTAAGTATTCAGATTAGGGCCCCAGGTCGTCCTCAGCCATTTCGAAGAAAATATGCACGCGAAACGAGGACAGAAATACACGTTCAGAATGGTGAAAGACGGAACAACGCCACCAGAGAACACACGTAAACACATGGACCGGGAGACACGCCAGGCCTGGCGCGGACGACGGAGACACGGTCCCGGAGCCACCAAAAGTGTTTCGAGCGATTCCCGCGAGGGCGCGCCACGATCGTGGCCAAACTATGAAAAGGGTCAATTGCAACGACAAAACGAATTGATCGATATGAACGGTAAAGTTGAAACGTAGCTATGTTCTAATATATATATATATATATATATTTTTTTTTTTGTTGCTTCGCCCATTTTTAAGGAACAGGGCGAAGGTACATTCGTGTCTTGCCTGGCTTACGTCAGTTCTGACAGAGTTTTTTCTTTCGGGAGAGCCCGAAAATTGCACCCTACAAGCTGTAACATATTTCCCACGCGAAGAAAATGTCCTTGACTCAGAGGTGGCATCTATTTTTTAACATTCAAAGCAGCGAATACCCGTGACAATTTTTTTCATTGGTCACCTCGCACGCAAATAGGAAAAACCAATGCGTTGTGGAGACTCCGAGCTCGCCAGGGGCGCTGCGATCACTTTTCACTCGCGATCCGCGAGAGTTGCCAGTATTGGCTTACATGGTACTTGGCTCAAGTTTCCAAAGCGTTGCGGTGCGTTCGACCAGTCAGAAGCCAAGAAAGGAGAGAAGGATCACGTGGTCGCTCGCGCCACTCGACGTTTACCTTTTGGGGAGCGGTGGGGAATTCGAGAGCGAGTTGATCAAAAATGGCGATGGTTCAAGTTGGACAGAATGTCGGGTAGCAGTGTAAACTTGGCGGTCGGGCTTATTTTCGATTTATCTCGCGCATTATTCTTTGTTTCTTGGCTCGTAAAACTTTTGTCATAGTTATAAACAAGCCTTTCTTATAGGTATTCTGCACATTTGACCTCGGAAATCCCGCAAAACCATTGCTCTTGTGAAATGCAAATCCAGGGTTACCGCATAGATGGAACAAGAGCGCCAGTGTGTTCTCTCGTCCTAAGAAATTTAAAGAGGTTTCAACAGGTCTCGTCTCTCTCGGTTGTACTCGGTTGCAAGAGTGTGAACGGGCCTTTAAACACAAATCACAACCGACAGCCTGATGCAGTGTGCTTCATGGCAGTCGCTTACATCAAGGGTGCAGGCTGCCACGATCTGCCTGCTACACCAACTCCAAGCACGTGGGCATCAAATTCTAGTGGGCGCTCAACGTTTAAACAGCCACACTGGCCGCCTTCAGCCCCTCCTCCTATACACAGGCACGGGTCTTCCTGGCTGCCTCGAGCTGTCGCTTTATGGTGGCAGCTGCCCTGAGATCTCACAGTGACATTTCCTCCCGACTGTCAAGAACTAAGACTGATCATGAAGGCTGCGCAACGCGTGCGGCAGTCTGGAATCACCTATGCCCCTTGTGGCCCCTGTCGGACTGCGACCAGAGCTGGCGGGTGTTGTGTTCGGTGGTGCGCCGGCTGGGGATTGAGTGGTGTCCTGCCTCGACAGGACGTTGAGGCCGTGCGCAGCACTGTCTCTGGCGGGCTCAGAGCTGGTCCGGGCCAGCCGGGGCCTTGGTCGCGTTCCGCCAGGGGAGAGATGATGTATAGCCTGACTCCTCCTCCAACCCCCATCCATCTTTTCTTTTTTTCTCTTTTATTTCTTATTGTAAATGCATTTGCATGCATTTATGGGCCTCAGGTTGGGTACACAAGCCATCCGGTAAGGGGCAGCATTGCCTTTTGTGACTCTGTATGCCTAGGCGACTCCCCTCTGACTACAAATAAAGTATTATTATTATTATTATTATGATTATGTCAACTATCCAGAGCCAACATGCTGCTCGCCTGGACCAAGCCCTTCAGGCAAATCGTCAAATCAACCAGAGAGACGTACGACAGCTGCTTTAAGAAAGTAGTCGAACTATTGCTGTCGCCATCGCCGAGGCCCTCGGGTGTACGTTCGGCCATGATTGATTGATTATTAAGTGTTTAATGGCGCAAAAGCAACATAGGCCATGCTGCGCCAAAGAAACGGTTAAAAGAGTCTATAGTAAAAGAAAGGAATTACTATGCAGAAGATTTATAACTGGTTCAGGTAGCCCGTTTTTCTAAGGAAATCTAAAATGCGATGGAAGGGGACTAAAGGTTTATCTCCCAGCAAGAAGGCTGGATGAAATGGTAGAAATCCGGAAAGTGAAGGGAAGCTTGTTCGACGTTCTTGATCAAAGACTTTGCAGTGCCAAAGAATGTGCAATATAGTTAGCAATTCACCACAGTGCTCACAGAGTGGCGTGTCCTCCCCACAGAGAAGATGGCGATGGGTCACACGCGAATGTCCAATTCTCAACCGACACATTAAAACTTCATGGCGACGGTCTCTATGGTACGAACTCTCCCATACCCCCAAACGTGGTTTGACAACATGCAGCTTATTATCTATTTCTTTGTCCCAATCTAGCTGCCAGGCGTTATGAATTGCTCTTTTGAGAACTGGTATAAAATCTTCTTGAGGCAGCCCAATGGGTGTTGCCAGAGCATCCTTGGTAGAGGCTGCTAGCCTATCTGCCTTTTCATTACCTGAAATTCCCACATGGCTTGGTACCCAGCACATCTTGATAATGTATCCCATTTGGGAGGCCAGGTTTAGCTCTACACGTACTTGTTGCACAAGCCGATTCTTAGAATCGCTGAGGGAACAGAGAGAGAGGAGGGCACTCTGGGAGTCCACAAAGAAAATAGCTTTCCTGATATTGTTGCCTAATATATATTCAATACCCATGAGCACAGCATAAAGCTCTGCTGTAAAAATGCTGGCAAAAGAGTCAAGCCGTCGAGCTTTCACAAACTGTTCTGAATATACAGCCGAACCGACAAAGTGTGGAGTTTTTGCACCATCAGTAAAGAATTGTGCATAGTCCCCATACTTAGCTTGCAAGGTCATAAACTCTTGCTGAAGAACTAGTGGCGCAACAGATCGTTTATTGTATTTCGTCAGCGACCAGTCACAGCTATAGTGCACCGCCTTCCAAGGAGCAATGCTTCGAACTCTCGTCATCAAGCTACGCTCGGGAAGTTCAAGCTGCAGGGATGCAGACATACTTTGAATGCGGAGGCTTAAAGGCCGTGTTATACTTGGCTTGTTTTCAAAAAGACGTAAAAAAGGAGATACCTGCAAACAGCGGAAAGATGGGTGTTCAGGGTCTGATTTGACTTTATAACTATAGCGTAGGCTGAGGTACTGTCTTCGCTTTTCTAGTGGCATTTGGTACGTCTCTGCATACAAACTCGGGACAGGCGACGTTCGGAAGGCTCCCGTGGCAAGTCGAAGTCCAAGGTGATGCACGGGATCTAGCATCTTTAAAGATGACGGTCGTGCCGAGCCATATACAACCGCACCATAGTCGAGACGGGAACGAACCAGCGAGTTGTAGAGTCGCAAGAGGCACCTCCTGTCAGAACCCCAGGACATGTGTGCAAGTACCTTGAGAACATTAGCAGATTTAAGACACTTTCTCTTCAGTTCCTTTAGATGGGTCTGAAAAGTGAGCTTCTTATCAAAAATTACACCCAAGAACTTGTGTTCATGCCTAACGGGAATGTCAGTGCCATTCATCTGCAAGCTGGGATCTAGCGACAACCCCCGACGTAATGAAAAAGGCACGCACACCGTTTTCTCTGGTGCAAACCTGAACCCATTTTCATCGGCCCACTTACTCATCCTATTTATTGCTATCTGCAATTGGCGCTCACAAATTGACAAGTTGCATGAGGAGAAAGCGATCTGGACATCGTCTACGTACAATGAATAAAAAACTGATGGTGGTATAACTGTAGCTAGACTGTTGATCTTAATTGCGAACAGGGTAACACTCAAGACACCTCCTTGTGGGACGCCGTTTTCCTGTGTAAAAACATCTGAGAGCGTGGATCCCAAGCGGACCTGAAAAAAACGGTCTGTCAAGAAGTCCCTTATGCAACGCAGCATGCGACCACGAACACCGCACCTATACAGGTCCTGAAGTATTCCGTACCGCCAAGCCGTATCGTATGCCTTCTGTAAATCCAAAAAAGACAGATAGGCAATGCTGCCGGTTCACAAAAGCCTCACGCACGAGAGTCTCCAACCGGACAAGGTGATCT
>JAZHYW010054011.1:0-24922 GCA_037355805.1 Ixodes ricinus | reverse complement strand
TACACTCTAAAAAAAAGGGAGGAGAGATGGAGGAAAAAGCGATGTTCCTCCCTGTTGCCTACGGAAGGAGAAGTGGCCGGTTCTCCATTTTACCGATCAAGATGCAGCGCAACCTGGTGACGCTTGAAAAAGGGACGAAAATTCCTCACCCATGTTCGCGCCGGCGGCGGCAGTCAGACCGCCTTAACACGTTCAATGGTGGTGACGGCAACTTGAGCGCTTGGTTACCGTCACCTAAAGCAATCCCACTACTGCCCATGCGCGGTGCTCAGAAGAAAAAGCGGAGCTGCCGGGAGCTAGCGGAGTGCACTAGTTGAACAAAAACAACAAAAAAGCGAGGCGCGTAGCACGGCGTGTGCCTCGCGAGAATCACGCCGTATCTGCCCGCTTCGAGGATCACGCTTATTCACTGTGGATGATACTGCAGCTGCGATAAGTACTGGTATGCGACTTGTCACTGGCATGACAATACGACCGCTTTCGTCGCGTTGCTTGCTACATGACAAGTAGACATAGAGACCCTGGAGCGTATATAACTCTTTCTAAACTTAGATCATTGCCAACGCGCTCACTAGCAAGTAGACACGAAAACTATGTCTATCTATCCTTAACCTGCTCGCCTGCCTATTTGCTTTAAATTTAGTAAAAAGTAAGGCCCGCAAAAAATAGTCGTCATAATCGTGGATTTTCTTCTTTTTTTTTTCACTTCATCACGTAGTTGCTAAGATCACCGGGTTCTATTCGAGTCGACACGTCTATACGTTCCTAGCCCCGTCACCTCCCCGAGAAACATATACTCTTGAAATAAAGCGTACGTACCATACAGCGAAAGGTAATCCGTGCGGCGTTTATTTCAGTTCTGTATAAAACAGAACGGCATATCCAGTCGATAGGAACGGGCACTGCGTTGCAGCGAGCGACTGCGTCCGACACACGCTGTAGTCCGTCAACATCGGGATCACAACCGGCTTGCAAAAACACGCAATTTTTTTGTTTTTCGTTTTTTTAAAAACCGTAAGTCTCGCGCAAGAGCTGACACTGAAATGACGATTCGGCGAAGGAACGAAGCAACGGATCCGGGAAACAAGGTCAACTATTCGTTCGGGAAGAGTCCACTTGGGAGGAAGGGTAGTACAGACGTTCCATTCTGGTTGCTGGGCGAAGGGGAGGGAGGAGGCCGGATCCGCGGTCTTGAAGGAACGGATGATTCACCACAGCGGACGGTTCACCGCCGCTTTTTTTAGTTTGTGCGGCATCTCCTGCTACTGTGTGCTACATATCTAAAAACGCACTAGCAAAAAAAAAAAAAGAATTGAAGTGAACGAATAGTTTTGTTGCACTTTTATTTTCTTTTGTGCGGCCAACTTAGTCCCTTATCACGCGGTTTCTCTCGTGTCGCGAAACGAGCGCGGGCCGGCTGTAGTAGTGAAGATAGCACAACTGGTAGTAATGAAGATGGCGCAAGCCGACCGCGCATCAACAACGTGGATCTCATGTCATAAGAGATCGTACATACTAACTCTAGAGGAAAAGGTCCGCCATTTTCCCATGCATTCTGGCTGCCGCAAGCGGCGGAGCATGCTATGGCAGACCCTCGGGGTCCTATATCATCAGAGCATTTCATGAACTTCAACAATCCGCGAACTTACCGGTGGAAAGATATTCGCGTTCCTTTCGAGCTTTCTTTTTGCATAGCGCGCAGATCGTGCGGCCTCGCGGCCTCGCGTCAACGGTAAACTAAACCAGATACCCGACTTCGCAAGTGCGGCGCGGCCGAGAGAATACGAAACCGCGTCTCACCAGATTTCCGAGATTTTGACAGAAGGGAAGCTAATGTAGCGTAATGAGGTAGATTGCTTTTTATAAGTGTTAGAATAGCTCAGAATTTAGTTTGCAACGTTAAATTATCACTGGTTTATATTGCTGAAAGTTTTCAGTCTTCGCGATTACCATGGCAACGTTGCTTTCTTTCTCTCGTGTTCTGTCGCTCTCTTTCGCGATCTTTCACTCGGGACCCCAGGTGTCGGCGCACGGGATTTGCCACTCCTCCTCACCCCTTTACCCCCTGTCTCATGTCTACTCGTCACAAATGTACTGGACGTACTTTTAAAGCAAGGATAGACATAGCTACACGATAATAAATTAATGTTCTATTTAAATAGCGATATGAATGAAGTTTACTAACAATTGCTGTACACTTTTATTTTAGCTTTAGTGTCCAAAATAGTTGCATTGCGTTAGCTCTCGTAACGCTATATTCTGCAACAGGTCGCAAACGTTCTCTAAAACATGAAAACACGGCTCCGCTACGGTATATATAGACCTTTGTCCGGAAGTGCTCTTTTTAGCCTCGACCGCAAGGAGCAAAAGCGAACAATAATCTCGAACCCAACGCTCGCGCGGAGGGGGCTGCGTTGGCCCGCACAGCTGCTTCCTGTCGTAGGCTTCTTTGCTGGTGTGCCGACTGCCGTTTCGCCGGCATCGGTCCTGTTTACCGCGGTATGTGAGTATAGTGCCCGTAATGTGAGAGCCGTTTGTCCATACGCCACTTTGCTGCTGTTGGTTTCCATCTAGCCGAGCCAGAAAACATCTCGCGACGAGTTGACCGCGCCGCGAGTGACGAAGAAAAAGCAAACATGGCGACGGTTTGTACGATTGCTTTGGTGGCTCCGGTGTTACGTGTCTTCAACGTCCTCGTGAGAAGATTTCCCTGCCCTTCGAAGCACCACGAGTGCAAGCACCACGAGTGGCACGAAATATCTGGAATCGTCGTCTCAACTACAAATAAGCAGGCCTTTACGAGCAACGACGATGCCGAGCAGGCGCTCGGCACCGTTGTGCCGTCAGATGTTCTACAGCGCCGAGGTATTTTCATTTATCATTTGGAATGGCTTCAAGAGTGGGAAATAATCTATTTCGCGGATTGTTCACGCCGAGGCGAGTGCCCTCCGTTGCAGTGCCGTTGTCGCGCAAAGTGCAGAGAAACCGGGTGGCGATGGCGGCGGTGCTCTTTGATCGCTTTGATCTTGCGCCGTCGGGTTCATGAAGTCCGGAGTAAACGTACGTACGTGCGTCTGCTGGATCGGTGTTTTGGACTGCCTCAAAACTCTTTCTCACGCGCATTTTCCTTGTGAAGCTTAGTAGCTCATTACACCTCGTCGTCGACTGCGCTCATTTGACTATGACGCACGAGCCTGCATGATGTGAATTTCACAGCCTATGATCTTTGGTGTGCTGTAACGAGGGCTAATAAAATATCACCGCGAACTTCTGAACAAACGAGTCGAAGTTTCGTCTGTTATCATAACTGATCGCCTGTCACAATATTAATCAGTAGCGTTCCTAGACTCCGCCCCCACAGGCACCCTGCTTCGTTGCCCGATAGTAAGTGTCTCCTGGTACCTCGTAGAATTCCAGCTCCCACTTCAAGTAAGTACCATCCTTTAGAACTGGCAATTAATAGTTTCGAACCCAGACGCTCGCAGCGTGTGGTGTGGGAGATGGCGATAGATCGCGACCTTTCCCAGTACTAGCACGTTGCCAGCGTCGGTCTTGTTTACCGCCGTGTAATGTATCAGAGCAATTCGTCCGGACGGCACTGTGCCGTTGTTGGTTGTACGAACAACCAGAGGAAACGCGGGTTCTTTTAGACACCCACTGCCCGTCACGCAATTGCCTAAGAAGCGAGTGCGGATGCGACGTCTACGGCTTCCACAAGTTTCCGTCCCATGCAGCTTCTCTCGGCAAGAATGGACAGCCGCACTCGGAAGAAAAAGCTTCACTCCGAGCAAGAACTCAAGAGTGAGTGCCAGTGTAGCAACAATTTTTTCTATGCGTACGTTTGGCGTGCGTGATGGATACAACAGAGGTGGTCACTTCTCCGTGATCAGTCGGCAGGTCGTTTACGTCGTGTACGTACGCTAGCTACGAATGGTACCTTCGTTTCGGTTTCGGTTTCGCTCACTTATTTCGGCTCGGCAGAGCTGCGCTGCCACAGAAAGGCAAGGGGATCGCGAAAATCGGTCTCAAACGTGCCACAAATGTAACGTCGTACACAAGAAGCCAACAATCAAGCATTTGAAAGCTACAAGAAAGCGGTAGCGAAATATTTACTTCGCAATGAACCCGCACTGAAACGCGGATGTCAAGGGTCAGCAGATACCGAGAACATCTAAGACAAGAAAGGTTTTCCCTTGTTTTCTTGATCGAGATGGGTTCTCGAATGTTCACGACATCTTCTCTGTTGAAGAACGGGCCGCGGAGGCTTCTGGTGAAGACATCTTTCACGATGTGTCGGTGCATTCGGACAGCCTGCCGCATCCAGCTCTGCAAAACAACGCCGCCAACGCAGCCCCCTCCCTGCCTGCCAGTTCTCTCCGCGTGGTGGCGCGAGCGTAGATAAACATGGCGGCGCCCTGGAATTGGCGCGGACACTGGTCTATAGTGGAGGCCATACCCACAACGAATTGCTTATAGAGTTGCGGAAGTGACTGGACGATCTGCCAAATCTTTCAACACGGACTGTTTAACTTTCTGACTTCGGCAACGTTATGTTTTCAAGCGGTTGCATTATATCACCAAAGACAGTTTCATTTTAGTTGTCCACTTTGATACCAAAGTCATGGTCCGTGGGTCCTTATAGCTCCCGGCACTTACTTTTTATAGGAAAAACGATCCAGGTTAGAAAATTAAAACAATATTAAATTTCTCTAGTACGGGTGACAAAGCATGACCCAAGATATGTCCTTTGCTGTTGCAACGAGTCTTGTTAAAACCAGTAATATTTTTGTTTGAAAACTTCATTGAAATACTTGTGCAACATTTAAAATTAATTATTCTCCCAACAAAACTTAAAATAGATTACACTGGCACTGAGCACTCCAATCAAAAAATAGCTTGGTGGCAAATTTCAGCACCATTGTACTGCATTTCAACACTGCATTGCCAACATGATTCTTCAAACTTATTAAAAAAAAGATAATAATTCAATTTTAGTTAATTGGCCTAATGATCTACATTCGATTTGATCAGGGTGTTGAATTAAGAGATGGGGGCTATTCCAAGAGACAATTGAAATGATGTATAAAGTACGAGTAATATTTGCTCCGATCTCTCCGTGTTTATGCGACAAAATGGCGGTCACCAACCAAGTCGGATTCAAAAATAAGACCGCCATATATAGAGAGAGTGCGAACTTAGCTTACGTGGAGAGGGTGGAGGTTCGGTGTCGCTGCGTTGTTGCTGTTGTGGGGGTGTTCCGGTTGTGTGTTCGTGCATTCATGTGTGTTCAGTGTTGTATATGTGTTTCCCATGTAGCATTCAAGAGTGGGGGACATTGAAAAACAAATTGGCTCCTCACCAACATTTTTTTTTTCTGTTTTGAGCGCCATCTGGTGGAAGCTATATGAATTACACGAGGGGAGAAAGTTTCCTCCATTGGGCGAAGAAAGGTGGCGATTTTCCTTCCTTTTAGGGAGGAACGTTTTCTCCACGAGAAAAAATAGGTGGCAATTTTCCTCCCTTGTTAGGGGAGGAAATTTCCTCCCGTTTTGTAGGAGGAAATTTCCTCCCTTTGTAGAGCAATATATGATACACGCGAGTTCCTCCTTTAAAGGAGGAAGTACTACTCCCTTTTTTTTAGAGTGTACCACCGCTTTTGTGCAATTTAAAGTGAGAAAACAGAAAGATTCCAGAGAGAAGTTTTTCAGACTGTGCTCGAGTTGAAAAGCCACACGTCTACGTCGTTGGGATTTTTTGTTTTTTCGCTTATGTTGTTTTGCATTTTTGCTGCGGCTTAGAGATCGTTCATATTTTGTTGCGGCAGACCGCAGAGGCAAAAGCGACACTGGCGTTGTGTACGTGAAGCCGTCGGAAAACAATTGACGATTTGCAAAATAGTGCGCGCCACCTATCGCGCAACGTTGGAAACATGGGTGCGAGGCTGGAAGGTGGTTGGAAAACAACTAGGCTTCGTGATGCATAGTTTTGGTTTGCCTTGAAATACGTGGGCGTAAAGCTCGTGCACGCAAGCTGTCCGTCCGTGCAGCCTCTTCTCCCTATCGGGGTGCTGCAAAATCGACGTACCCGCGACAAAATGCGCGCTGCAGATCCGGCAGTGGTCGTTTAATTGGCTGCCATGGCGAGCCGTCCGTGTTTCTTCTCACGGCAGCTATCCAAGCTTCTCTTTTCGCAGGATACAACCTGGCCGACGGAAATCTAAAAAAACTCGGCGTTCTCTCTGCCGTAGAAGTAATTCGTGCAACCAAGCGCAACACAGTGGGCCTGCATGACGGTAAGCAAAGCGACTCGAACTCTCGCCCGGCCGTACTCGCTCCCGCGCCTCTGTCGCAGCCTAGGAATATCCGGCACGCCCATTTGTTTTCCAACCAAACTCTGCTCGCGCATGCGCAGCAGCTTTTTTGCAAATCGTGGATTCTGCTGAGCTCAAACGTTTAAGAGAAGGTAGAGGGAAAATGGTCGGAACCTGTTTCATAGGGTATATATTGTCACGAACGGAGGTGACACGAAGACGAGCAGTGAACTCAAAAATAACGGTTTAATAGGCGAACTTGTGCCAACCAAAAATAAGTAAAGAACGAAAGAGCGTCGAGGCAGCAGAAAAGCAGGCGGCGATTCGGCGGCGACAACAGAGCGCGCGGGACTCTGACTCGACAAGGTCGCGGGTAGCTGCTTATCTACAGTGCGTCGCTATCTCGAAAGTTCGGCAAAGGAGGCTCGGGCGTCGCGCGCTCGGGGCGAGGATGAACTGGCACTTTCGAGAACAACAAAGCAAAGGGAAAGTTACAACTAGTGCGAGAATGAATGGGAATCTTCTAGAAGACCGTGACCGAGCGTTGCTTTCTCGGCTCTGCGGGCGGCATTATCCCCCTTTTAAAAGTGCATCGTCCCGATGCAACGTGAAAGGAAAACAGAAATGGCTAAAAAAATTTACGGTGAAACGAAATAAACATGCAGTATCGCAATCCTATCGTGCGTAGAACGGCTTGAGTCGAACGACGTGGACGACTTCGGGTCGTGGCTGGCGGCGTCCTGATGGTCGGGTTCCGTCGGGGAGCACCTCGTAGTTCAAGTCCCCAAGGCGGCGGATGACCTTGTAGGGTCCGAAGTAGCGTTTTAACAGTTTTTCGCTGAGTCCGCGGCGGCGAATGGGCGTCCACACCCACACCCTGTCTCCGCGCTGGAACTCCACGTCGCGGCGACGAAGGTTGTACCGGCTAGCGTCGACACGTTGTTGGTCCTTTATGCGAAGGCTGGCTAGCTGGCGTACCTCTTCTGCTTGTTGGGTAACCAGCTGGGCGTCGTCGGTGCCGTCGTCCGTCAGGTCGTGGGGCAGCATGGCGTTGTTCGTACTCGGCAATACCACCTCCCGGCATTGCCGCACTTAGTATTTCCCGGCGGGACATGAGAGACAGGCTCTCTCGGCGGAATCTGCGTAGAGGCGATGCTGGTCGGTGGGGTGACGGCGATCGGAAACCGCGGCGGGTAGACGGTCCCGGGGATGGCGACCGGCGGAGGTATTCGTCGATGTCCTGGGGGTCGCCCGCCGTAGCGTGGTCGCGGGTCGTCGGGGTGGAAGCCGCGTAGCCCCAGCTGTCCGGTACGGGCGCGCGGCGGTGAGACATGGTCAGCTTCCCCCGCAGTGGTAGCAACCGCGGGCGTCGATCGGCCGTGCGCCAAACGTCGGTCTTCCTGGGCGTCGGTTGTTCTTGCCTGGACGGTACTGACGTCGATCGCCGAGACGTCGGGGGTGCGGCTGTGCTGGTGCGTCCCACCGTTGTGGCGCAGGAAGTTGACCGGGCGGCAGGTCGAGCGGTCGTCGGACCAGCGGCGGCGTAGCTCACCGTCAGTCGGCTGTTCCGGTGGTGGCAGGTCGACGGGGAGACTCTGGCTGGACGGCCTCGCTGCACCGCCGCGCGATCTCGGCGACTGACAGCGACGCCGGACGCTCCAGCAGCGGGGAGCAGCTCGGAGCTCCTCTCGGACGACGTCTCGGATGATGTCGCGAAGCTCGTCGGCACCAGCGCTGAACTCTGAGCGGGTCGAGGCCAAAGTGGAGACGTTGCTGAGCCGATGGTAGGCTCGCTCGGGCCATTGCTTGCCCGCTCGATGTTTGTCGCTTCAGCAACAAATTCTTCGACAGTCGTCGAAGGGTTGAATACGGTGCCGAAGATTTCCTTTTTCGCCCCTCGCCAGGAAGCGCCCAACTTCTTCTCGTCGGTGGCTTGCGGGTCGGCGCGGCAACCCAGGCCGGAGGATGTCTTCAGCAAGCGGTGACCGTTTCGTTGGAGGCGCAGATCTCCACCTGGAGGAGATCTTGACCCACTGCTGATACTGGTCGCGACACCCGCTGGCTCGGTGACGCAGGCGTCCCACGACGTGAGCGCAGCCTCGTGGTTCTCAAACCAGTGCCTCGCAGTACCCTCCAACGAAAGTAGAGGTTCTGCAGGTGCACCGCCAGCGATCAATCCGTGCGCGTGCCACGCGTAATAGTGATGGATCCAGTCCTCGACGTCCTCGTGGATCTCCCCGTGGAAAGGCGTCGGAGTCCGAGGGGCGACGGGCGGAGTAAACGACAGATTGGAGCGGTCATCTTCGTGGCCTTCTTCTACCCCGCACCTCCACCAGAAATGCCACGGAAACTTGGAGAGTGACACGAAGACGAGCAGTGAACTCAAAAATAACGATTTAATAGGGCGAGGCTTGTACTTGGCAAAATAAGTAAAGAACGAAGAGCGTCGAGGCAGCGAAGAAGCAGGCGGCGATTCGGCGGCGACAACAGAGAGCGCGAGCTGGCTACTGACTCGACAAGGTCGCGGGCAGCTGCTTATCTAGAGTGCGTCGTTATCTCGAAAGTTCCGGCAAAGGTTCGGGCGTCGGCGCTCAGGGCGAGGATGAACTAGCACTTTCGAGACAACAAAGCAAAGTGAAAGCCTGATTACGTGCGAGAATGAATGGGAATCTTCTAGAAGACCGTGACCAGGCGTTGCTTTCTCGGCTCTGCGGGCGGCAATATGTAGACTTCAAAATTCTTCCTTTTTTTATTTGTTTATATTTTCGATCAAATAAAAGTGTTTTTCACTATTAAAAACGTCAAGCTTCTGAATTCGTTCTAATAGACGTGTAGCATAGTCTGAACAAAGGACAAATATATTATTGGCTTTCAACAATTACATTTACCGTAATTTGCTTACATTGTTTTCTATTGTAGGTAAAAAAATTGTCATAAAAATAACAAAGAACATCCATACTACACTACACTTCAAGAACCGCAGTAAAAAAAAAAGTCCAGCGCCTCGCGGAAGAAATTACTAATTTTCTTTTATGTGGAAGACTAGAATATCTGTAGGTGCATTTAGATAGGCATATGTTATCTTATCAAGGCGGCTAGGTTTCAAACAACAAAAGCATCGCTTCTTCTTCGCTTTCATAAATCCTGTGAGAACTATTTTTTCGCGGCATTACGAACAAGATTTTCCTTTTACCTTTAACCAGGGGACAACGAGTGGAGCGATATAAAAGTTTTTACCTTTGCATAATCCTATTTAATAAAATTAACTATTTAACAGATCTGATCTGTTAATAAAAAAATCCATAATCGCCTGTTTTTGTTTCTTCTTCCTCATCTTCATTAATAACTTTTCAAAATACTTATATATTTTAGCTTGAAAGTGCTTTAAAAAACTTAATGAATTCTAAATTCTATGTTTTCACTTCATGCGTATAACATTGTACTTCAGTATATCAGGAAGCGACGGGGCTTTTTGATCCTATGATTTGCGCGCGTGGCCCGGAAGGTTTGGCGCTAATTTAGTAGATTGTACTCGTGGACATCAAAGATTTTCGATACCGCGCCTGCCACTGTTATTCCTCGAGTTACGCATACTAATAGCGGAGTGCATCATTTAAAAATAATTTAAATAAAGAGTTCGAGGAAAGAAAAAGTCTCCAACCTAGTTTTATTTTGGAAGGAAAGTTATCTCTTACAATACACACCTTATTGAATATCTGAAGTTGGGGAGTTTCGAGGGACTTAAATAAAAATTCCTGAAACACTCTTCGGCAAAAAATCGTACTTCGGTAATTCCATGTACAGTCCTCGAAATATAATTCGGCGCAGCAGTCTTTTAATAAAATTAATACGGACTCCACTAGCGTGTGTAATAAAAAAATAGTATGACAGTCAATCTACGAGTTCTTTACTTGTGGGTTTGAATTCCGGGAGACAGCGACATTATATTTATTTACATTATGTTTTACAAACATAATGTAAAAAAAAAATTACTAAATAAAAACACAGATAAAAAAAAACAGAAGAGTTAAAATTAATTTAAATTTAATGGATATTTTTTTGCCGACGCTCTATTCTAAATGGATACATTTATGGCACGGATCCTTTTTATATCTTGAATTGAAATAATGCTTGATGTGGCAGTGTATTCATATCTTTATATTACAAATGACTGCAATGCAACTGTGGCAGTTATGAAATCACTTACGTAGCAGATTGCAATTAATCACGTTACTCGCGACTTGATTACTCTCGGTTGCGTAAGAGGCGTTAGTTTCGCCACAGACCTCCGCGTTGCTGTCGAACGTAAACCTGGCGAACAGTGAAAATTTAAATGAAGCGTGTTGCAAATTCAGATGAAGCGTTCATATTGAGCATTAGAAAAAGGTTTTTACCTGGAACCATCTGACTGAAAAATTCAGAGAATTCTTATCGTCTTAAGCTAACTGGCAATGGGCCTTTCCCCGCTATACGGTGCAATAAAGAGTAAATGATGTCCGATTATTTTCTGCAAAAAGACGCTTTTACAATTTACCGCTATGGGTCCGAGGAAGTGACTTTATGCCAGCCTTGTGAAAAATGTAAAAATTTCAATGCTATGATAAAGAACAAAAAATTGTTCGATACGGATAAATTCGTCCAGTGACCAACCGCTTTTAGCACCATTTAGTTACCACTCGGAACTTCGTCGAGGCACACTTTGCGCAGACATTCAATGTCATCAAGAAGTATTCTGCATTTTCGGAGTTTATTTGTGAGGAAAAGCGGAGCGTTTTTTCTGAGTTTATTTTTTTCCCTGAAATCCTGAGTTTTCGAAGCATTCGTTTATGACATTTGAGGTATGAGTTTTAGCCATGATTACAAAGGGTGTAGCTGTCTATCGAGAAATTCAGATTCTTTTGCCGATAAGGTTATGAACCTGTCTCCCTGTGCACCTCGTGCCTTCGTCTTTAATCTTCCAAACGCCTCTGTCTAGGCTTTCTAGATACTTAACTGAATATCTCGACCAAATGCAGATACACAGATATAAAGAATCCCAGAGCTACACGCGGAGTTCGAATTAAAAAGCCAAAGGTACGAGGTGTACATCGATAACCCTATCGAAAAAATGAAATACATTTCATGATAAAGGCGACCACACCGGTTGCTAGTCATGACTGACGTTTTTAATGGCTATAAGTGATTCGTTCTTCAAGAAAAAAGTGTTTAGGAAGTCGTTGAATGACTGCCTTCATAGCTCTGTGGTTAGCGCGTCTGCCTGCTGATCAAAGGGTCAACAGTTCGAATCCCGCCGGCGCCGGTCTTTTGTTTATTTATCGACCCGCGGCGTAACAGGTTAGATAGCCATGGTTACATTTGGCTTGAGACTGGGGTAATTCGGAAAAGGACGGGGGAAAAGAGGCCACAAAGGAGGCGACGTCTCAATCTCAATTAAGTGGACATTGTAATCTCAGATGAACCTGTCTTATCATGGCAACAACAATATGGTCCTTTTCAGTGCCCCAGTCTTGAGTTAAACAAGGCTTATGGTTAACTTCCACCAGCTCGCCTGCGCACAATTTTTTTCACTAGACCAGTTAGATAGATAGATAGATAGATACATAGACGAAAATCAACAGAACCCATCCTTTGGGAATGATTATCTACGTTAATGCGAATAGCATCAAACGGTGCGGAGTTATGCGCGTTCGTCAGGTGGCCGGCACACTCTAGATACGCCAGCCCACTCTTGAGGCGATTCTAAATTTGTTGACACTTTCACAGCCCTGCGCACGATCTCCCGCAGCCCAGCACGTGCGTTTGTGTCACTTAGGAAGGCGAGCAAAGCACGCGCCATACGCACAAACACTCAAAATGGTACCGACCAGACTTTCTGGCGTCTCAGCTAGTCTCAACCAACGGTACTCTAAACAGTTGTTTATATCTTTACCATAGGACGCGCTTTACAGCGCTGTCACAGCTACCGGTGCGCGCGCGTTCCATGCACGAGGGCTCATTCCGCTCTCGTGAGGGCTGAGCACGGCCGCTACATCACCCTCTCCCGAGCGCGGGAGAGGGTGAGCTAAGGGCAGTGCTAAGCCTCACGAGAGCGGAATGAGCCCTCGTGCATGGAACGCAGCGCGATGGTAATAAGATATAAACAGGTGTTTAGAGTGCGTTGAATGACTGCCTTCATAGCTCTGTGGTTAGCGCGTCTGCCTGCTGATCAAAGGGTCAACGGTTCGAATCCCGCCGGCGCCGGTCTTTTTTATTTATTTATCGACCCGCGGCGTAAGAGGTTAGATAGCCAGATAGATAGATAGATAGATAGATAGATAGATACATAGACGAAAAGTGCGTGAAGTATCCAAAGAATGCTATTCGCATTAATATTAGTGGCGAGTGCGCCAGTTTTTACGTCAAATTCTCGTGTGTTTGTCTATTTTTTTCGGCGCTTGTTTACCGTCATAAACACAGAGGCCCAAATTGCCAGATTGAAGCAACTCACTGAATCTCGAATTTTTGTCGTCAACGAGAATGACAGGGGAACGTATGCAAAGCATAAGTCTGCAACAAAAGGAGCTCACAGGAGGGCGGAGTGAAGTTCTTATGACGACTTCATCTGGTCGTTTTGGAGCGCGCCGGGATCAGTAGACCTGATCCGAGATGAAGTGCACGATCCGAACGGAGTCGCTCCGCCTCCGGATCCTGTGGAACATGACCACTCCTCCGGGATCGACGGACGCCTTCCGTCATTCACCTTCCCGGGAATCGCCTTCCCGCGGTTCCTGATCTCGAAGCATGTTCTCACAATTGCGGCGCTAACAACACGTGTTCAACGCACGAGCGAAGTTAGTCATAATGTGAAAGATGCGTGTCGATAAGGGATGTGCATCAACGTAGCCCACTTGCCTCTTCATCGGAATACTCGTGAACGGTGTCCAAGGACGTCTCGATTTTCGGTATCTTCTGCGGAAGTCCCAAAAGCCAGCGGAGTCCATCCGTT
This sequence comes from Ixodes ricinus, assembly GCA_037355805.1. Taxonomy (NCBI): domain Eukaryota; kingdom Metazoa; phylum Arthropoda; class Arachnida; order Ixodida; family Ixodidae; genus Ixodes; species Ixodes ricinus. The sequence continues at coordinate 11,627 of JAZHYW010054011.1, read as the reverse complement.
GTGGCGCGCCACACGCTCGTAGTGCTTGATCCAGTCTTCGACATCCTCGTGGATCTCACCGTGGAAGGCAGTCGGCGTACGGGGAGCGGCGGGCAGGTAGACGACGGCAGGAGCGGCGGGGTCGGCGACTGGTCGGCCATCGTCGGCCTCGTTGGCTGCTTGGTCCTGGGCGGCAGAAGTCCGAATTCCGGCTGCAGGCCTTGGGTGCGACGACTGAACCGGATCTCGGTAGTGCCTTCGTTGGTTCTTCGTGGGCTTGGCGTCGGACTTGCACTGCGGGCCCTCGGAGGGGTACGCGGCAGGGGCATGCGGTACCCCGCACCTCCACCAAAATGTCACGAATGACGAGGTGACAAACAAGAAATAACTGAGGAAACTGAAACGTTTAATGGGGGCGAACTTGTGCCCAAAACAAAAAGGAAACAGAAGATAACAACAGAGCGTCGCGGGCGTCGAAGTCGGCGTAGCAGCAGAGTCGAACGCTTGGGCGAGACTGAGTCCGGCTGGTTACGCGGAGCCCCTTTTGTGCACGCGTGGGCTTCTGGAACATTCGGCCTGGAACATTCGGCGCGCAGAACATTCTAACCTAGAACGAGCAACACGGTTCTCGAAATTACCAGAAATCTAAATTGGAAGAATAAATAAAAGACGCGGCGCTCCCAGGGATCGAACCCTGGGCTTTCTGCGTGGAAGGCACGCGCGATAACCGTTAGGCCACGAGCGCGCTGCCTACTTAGTCAGCTGCGCTCGCGGCAATATTAACTCTGTCTTTCGTTATAATGTGCGGCCTGCATGTCTATGGTTACATGATTTGTTATCACCATAGTGATATTATATCAATGGTTCACCTCTCTACCTCATTCGTTGCATCACCTTGTGTCACCTTTACAATGAAACCTTGTTAGCATCTCCTCAAACATGTTTGCTCCTTTATATTTGGACACAAACTTTTCTCATTGTGAGATATGCGTATGTTTATGTGTTTCGAGTGCTGTGTAATAAGCTATGATATTTCGCTGGTACGCAGTTTGCAAGTCGCATGCCGTGTGAGGAAGTCGCCCAGAGGCCTCGGAGTCACACTGAATGTTTCGCTAAGAGACTTACCTTCTGCAGGCCACGAAATGTCTCTTAGCGAAACATCGCCTCTCACTCTCAGAGATATAGGACGTTCTTCTGCGACGTCTTAGGCCAGCTTCAAGCACTTTCGTGTTGTGTCTGGCATTTACACTTGTATGGTAGTGCCCAATACGAGGAGATGGCAACAAATGCCAAGGAACAGAGACTAGGTACCGATGTTTTGTTACAAAGCCATTGCAGTACAAGTTCCATGGAGTTGCAGAGGAAGCTGGTCTCTGAGGAACACAAGCTTTTGAGCAAAACTTCAGTTTCTTTGTTAACGTTTATTATTTATAAAGTATTGCACACTTCTATATAGTTGCTTTCATGCAACGATCACAGTAAGGAAAGTTCGATTTGTTGAAGATAGTTGAAGATAGTTACTAATTCTCCCATTTACATGGTGAATGAAGGTGCCTGAATGAGAGTTTAGGATACATTTTTGTTACTTTGTTAAACATGCATGTTTCAAATGTGAAAGAACCGGTTCTCATTTGAAAGTTAAACCTTGAAAAAACTATGAACAGTGTATGACCCATGCACAAAACTTCCTTTTCTTGAGATGTTGACGAGCGTAGAATATTCACATCAGTTTTAATTTATAGCATGAACGTGAGTGATCTAGTAGTATATCTCACAAATAATTATTTGATCACATAACAAGCACATGCATGCGTCTTCATGTACAGGATGGGGTTTTAGGAATACCACATTAACAGTTCCTTCTGAAGTTATCGGAAATAAATACTGATGAATAATCAATGCAAAGAAATGATGACAAGTTTGCGAGCTTAAAAATACAGTATTGAGCGAATTCTGCATTTTTACCTCAAAGTAAAAATAAGTGCCAAGTTCTTTCCCAACTGTACTCGCACACATACTTTTCTACTGCAGAATGCAAGACGCGACCAGAAGTATTGAGACTAAGCTGACAGGAAAAAACATTAACGAGGCAAAAGTTTGCTTCACTGCAAATATGCTGCAGTGCTGCTTACAAAGAAAATGGCAAAATAAAAAAAAAGTGGGAGAGAATAAACTTTTATTCTGAGCATTTCAGCACGGTGGCCCGTGCTGGATGGAAGTGGTTCCCTCTTCACGAGATCCCATATGCTGCCTTGGCGGCCTGGCCCGTGGTGACCAACCGAAGCTGATATTCCAGGGCGGGGTTGGACAGCAAGTTCTCCCATCGCTTTACATGGGGAAGGGTGGGGATAGTGGGGGATAGGGGTGGTGGGTGTGCTTGATTGAATCTACACCCGCCTACCATGTGATGGAGGGTTCCTATCTCTTGGCACACTGGGCAGTTCCCACCGTGTTGAGTGGGGGACATGCCACTGAGTAAAAGGGGGTGGGGGAAGGACCCCGACTGTATTTGCCTATACGCTACCTGTTCCTCCCGCGTTAACTTAGGATGCGGGGCCGGCAGTCTTTGCCTTTACTTGCAGTAGAATGTTGCTATTTCCTTGTAGGTCATCATGGGTTGATCCTCCACCTCTTCCACGGCTGTGGCCCGGTAAGTCAGCGCGCGAACCTGCCGGCGAGCAAGTTCATTGCCCTCCACCGCGGTGTGGGCAGGTACCCATACAACTTCTATGGGCTCCTGTGGGGGTCTCTTGTTTTTGAGCACCCGCAGCACTTTTCGGGACACCCAGCCCGACTGGAAGCTCTGGTATGCTTGCTGTGAGTCGGTGACTACCCTAGTTCTACCTGGCAGAGTGAGGGCCAGGGCGATCGCCACTTCTTCCGCCTCTTCCACATTTTTTACTTCCACAGACACACTTGTCAGCATCTTCTCTTTGGTTGTCACTACCGCCACAGCCCTGGTAGTTCCCTAATCTTTGGAGGCGTCCGTGTAGACGACATCCTCTCCGTTCCCAAGCTGTCTGGTTAAAGCCCGAGCCCTGGCTTCTCTTCTGCCCCCATGGCAAGCAGGATTCATGTTCTTTGGGAGGGGCTTGGTCTTGATCTTCTCCTGCCAATCATCCGCCAGTTGTCCTCTCTCTTCCAGTTTTGCGGCACTCCATCCTATCTTCCGTAGGACTTGCCTTCCTGGTCGCGTCTGTCTCAGCCTTTTCATTTGGCTGGATATGTGTCCCTCGATCGATTCGTCTACCGTATTGTGTATTCCCATTTCTAGAAGTTTGTTTGTCGAGGCGCTCACGGGGACTCCGATGGCCTGCTTGACTGCCTTCCGGATGATTATGTCCACCTGCTGTCGTGTCCCCTTTGCTAAGTAAGAGGTACGGAATTGCGTACGTGACTCTCGAGATTATAAAGGCCTGCACCAGTTTGAGTATGTCTGCCTCCTTCATCCCTCTCTGCTTGCTTGCGACCCGCCGGAGCGTGTGGAGGATCTGCTCCGACGTGTGCTTGAGTCTGCACAAGGACGTCATTGCTTTGTTGTCTGCTTGAACGGTAAGGCCGAGGATCTTGACGCTGGGATCGGGGACAATGTCCTTGCCCTCCAAAACCACCTTCACATCTTCCGTGTGTTTCTTGGACGCCCTCAGCCGGACGACCACCAGCTCCAATTTCTGAGGTGAGCAGAGAAGCCCACATCCCCTCGCATATTTTTCGACCACGTCTGCGGCTGCTTGCAGCGTGTCCTATATCCATCCCGAGGAAACCGCCTTCGTCATCCAGAGCGAGACGACGTCGGCATAGAATGCATGCCCCAAGCCCTCAATCGCTCCAGGCGCCCTGGGCAGGCCCAGCAGGGCAATTGTTGAATAAGAGGGGCGAGATGACTGATCCCTGGGGGGTCCCTCTGCTTCCCAGCTCTATGGGCGGGGATAGTTCTTCCCAACTTTAATTCTAGCCCGACGTTCTGTCAGAAATTCCCGCACGTAGTTGTATGTCCGCTCTCCACAACCCGTGCCCAGGAAGTTCGTTAGGATACTGGCGTGGGAGACGTTATCAAATGCTCCCTTGAGATCAAGGGCGAGGATGGCTCTAAGCGAATGCCTCGTGGCTTGCTTCATCACTTCCTCCTTGAGTTGTAACAGTACGTCCTGTGTGCTTAGGTGTCGTCTGAATCTGAACATGGTGTCCGGCATCTGTTTAGTGCAGTCCAGATGTCTTTGCAGTCTGTTCAACACCATACTTTTCATCACCTTGCCTACACATGACGTGAGGGAGATGGGTCGCATGTTGTCTATGTGTGGCCACTTGCTGGGCTTTGGGACGAATCTGACTTCTGCCTCTTTCCAGTGGCCTGGTAACTTGCCGCTCTCCCAGGCGTTGTTCATGTGCCCAAGGAGTTCCTTTTGATTTCATCGCTCAACTTGTTAAGTAGCCTGTATGTGATGGTGTCTGGCCCAGGGGCGCTGCTTTTGTTGCTCTCAGCAATGACGAATCGCAGTTCCGAGTCGATAAAGGGCCGGTCCAAGCTCTCGTTGGGGAGACTCCGGTACGGCCCTGGCCGCTCACCAATCTTCTCGGTCTTGAGGTACTTGTCTCGTAGGTCCTTCATGAGCTTTACCGCATCTCTCCCGTAGTTGTTTAGGGTCCCCGTCGTGTTTCGGTTTTTCTCGCTTTTGCTCGTCAGCGGGTCAATAAGATGGCGGAGAAGCTGCCAGGTCTTGCGGGCAGAGAGGGCCCCTTGCAAGCCATCGCAGAGGCTGAGCCAATTCTCCTTACACAATTCCGCCGCGTACTCCGCCGCCTTTCTGTTGAGTTCGTATATCTTCTTTCGCAGTTTCCTGTTATGCCTTTGGCGCTTCCACCTCTGGGTTAAACTTCTTCTGGCTTCCCACAGATGTAACAGCCCCTTGTCGATACACGGGGTCTGATGTGTTGTGGCCACTTTTTGTGTATATTTCTGGACCAAGGCCGAACTGCTCTTTCTCCCAGTTCTCATAGGAGTGTTCCTTGACCTCCTCTACTGCCTGGGCCTTCTCCTGCTCTTCTCGCAGCTTGTCCCAGTTTGTAATTCTCGCCAGGCCCGTTCTTGCCTTGAAGGTCGGCCCTTCGACTGCGATTGTCAGTAAATCATGATCCGACCCCAGGTTGGTCCCTTCATTCCGCCAGGAAGTGTTCAGGGTCCCTGCCACGAGTGACAAGTCTGGCGTGGTGTCCCTGGAGGTGCTCGTACCCGTGCGGGTGGGGGTGTTCGATTCGTTGAGCAGGGTCAGGCTGTGTTGCTCCATTAGGCTCATAAGTTCTCTCCTCTCTTTGAGCAGAACCTATATCCCCATGTTGTATGAGGTACATTAGAGTCCCCCAGCACGAGTAATGGCCTTGAGCCCACTTTTGCCTTGGCATCCTGCATTGTGCCAGCCATATCCAAGCCCTTTTTGACTGGTCTGCAATACATATTAAGCACGAATACGTTTTCTGAGTTGCCAATGCCTTTGCTGTGAATTTCGACTGGGGTGTGTTCGCAACCCTTCTGCACTGTTAGGTGCTGCGTTGCTTCCAGGCTATTCCGCACTAGAATTGCTGTGTTTTGTTCGGTGGGGTCCGTGTACACCACGAACCCTGGAAATTTTGGTTTCTGATTCGTTTCCTGCAAGGCGATGATGTCCGGCTTTTGTTCGAGAGAATCTATGTATTGTTGCATTTCTCCTACTTTGTTTCTGATGCCCCGGCAGTTTCATTGTAAGATTGCCGTGGCTTCCTTTTCTCGCTTAGAACGGCGGTCCATCTTGGTTCAAGCTTAGTGAACTGGCTATACTCCCTACGCTCGGCGCATAGGGTTGCGTCTTCTTGGCTTTCTTCTCTAGCATAAGTTGGCCCACTTTGGCTTCGAGCCTGTCCACCTTCGACGCTATTTGTGCCACCTGCGCCGCCATCTGGGGCATCTGATTCGTTAGCTGCGAGACCGCTTCACTGATTTCCCTTATGGGCTTGGCCCACGCAGTTTCTTCCTTTGTCGGCGTGTTTGCTTCCTCCGCTTGCTTCAGTTGCGCAGGCTGGGTGTCTCTTTTGGCTACTTTGTAGTAAAAAAGTGGATGTGTCCTGTACCCCAGACTCTAAAAACAACAAAGAAACGTACTGCACTCTAGCGGTGCAACACAGTACACCAGTGCCGCACGAAGTATCAGACTTGTCGTGTGCTTCACTTTACTGACGAACATAACACTAGAAGCACATGCTCAAAGTAAATTCTCTTTACGGTTGTCAGGAGAGGCCAAACGAAGGCTTCATTGAAATCCACGCATTTGACCTCGATGGAGTCATCCATGCTAGCCTAAATAACAATATCGCACCTCTTCAGATCAAGAAGAATCATCCCCAGTTGCATCTGCCCATAGAAGGCGTGGCTCTTCTTTTGTCCTTACGTGCCAGCCTTTTTAGTCTCCAGAAAATCACAGGTGGCCAATAGTGCCTTTGCATTCATCTCTTCTTCCTTCTTAGGACATTTGATCTCGATCAGCTTTCCTGGTCGTGTCCCCTTGGACACAACGTCATCAGAGGAGCAGCCGAGCCAGGGGTTTGGTGGCGAAGCAACAAGACCACACGTAAAATGTCACCTTGTCTGGTCCTCGCGTACTTCTCCCGTGCTTTTGGCTCGTATCGCAGATCATGGGCTGTTGCGGCATTGCCACGGAGTGATAGCTGCATTGTGGACCGCACCTTTTCCCAGTCTCCCAACCTGTAGGTAGAGAGGGGTAGCATGTTGTTTCTGTAAAAAAATGTAGCAAACAGGTAGTTCTTGGCTTACATTCCAGTAAATGCAGCCCATAACACAACACAATCTGCCTCTCTTGCAAGTCAGGTTACAGGCAGCACTAATTTAATGGACCAGGCACGCTTCTTAGATCATACATGATACATGACACACCAGAAACATAAGTTTGGAAACTACGAAAGCAGGCACCCAAGCACTTACATGGTAGCCAGGATTTGGTCCCGGGTGTACATTCTGATTAAATAAGACAGACCAATGTCGCTTATCTGATAAATCGGTAAAGATTCGTTCATCAAGATAACTGGTTTCTATGGGAGCAAACCAATTGTGAATGTTCTTCTTTGGTTTGAATTACAAAATTGTTTCTCTCTGCATGGTGTGGGCAGAGGGGAGAAATGCACAAACAAATTCGCCATGACTAGGCAGAATTTTGAGGACACGAGGGAGTTCTTGAACTTTTCGCACTTCCAAAACCTTTTCTGAAAGCGAGCTTGCACCTACCGTGTCAAAAAGCAATTAGAGGAATGGTAGTTTCCAAATAAGATATTTATCTTAAAACTCTGATTATTTTGAACGTTTTTAATCTTTCACGTTATAAAAAGTTGGAACGCACGCAATTACAGTATGGCAGCTATCCGAACCTTTCGAAAACACTCAATGTTTGGTTGTTCTTTTGAATCCTTATCTAGATAAAGATTCGTTCCATTACTAGTAGTTATTACCACACAAGACACTTGCCTGTAACCCGGCATCGACGTTGCATCATCCAGGCTGCCTTGTTCTCTTTTGTTTCACGAAGCATGACAGCGGCTGTTTCAACAGACAGCGATTCGTTAGTCGTAGAGAGAAGAGCAGCCTTGCGGAGGAGAGGCCGGAACTGCGGCAAGCCTTGCCAAAGGATCACAACCTTCGGCGCACTCTATGATCTGCCGGTATTTCTCGTCCAGCCTTGACGGTTCTGGGACGCTGGAAATAGACCACAAGCCAATCTATACAGGAAACATGTTCAAATGGAGCCTCATGACAGTGGCCCAAGCTAAAGTAATGCACAGAGGTCCTGCAACGTGAGCTTTGCTTGTTTTCTTTACTATAAAAGGCAAACAAAGCTCATTTCTATCATAAATGTTATTCAAATACTTGAGTTATGCAGACCCCACACCGTTCTATCTTGCCCGTATAAGAGGGAGTTTTAGGGAACCGTTTTTGCACATCTGATACGGTACAAAGGGCCCTCCGGTACGCACTGCGCATGCGCTAGCACAGGAGACACGCATATGCGCAGTTCGTATCGGAGGGCCCCTCGTACCACATCGGGTGTGCAAAAACGGTTCCCTAAACTCCCTAATAATGGGATCGGAAGCACCAAGCTTCTATGAGAGAGATGCTTGCACAGTCCACCAAATGCTGATCCATTGTTAAATCTGAGATTGTCTTACTCACTGCACCTGTTACATTCTAATTCGTACATACTGCACATACAAGTCCGAGGCTAAGGCTCGTTTCCATCGTTGCCAGTGAGCGTGACTGCGACCGGTCACTACGAGATGCGCAACCCATCATAGGGAAGCTGCGGAAATGCGAAAAGTTTCTACCTTCCGTCTTCTGTCATCTACAGGTTGGAATGACAGCTTTCGGCAAACAAAACGAGCGACAAACTGTTGTGCGGCGCGTGTGGTCCCTCTCGGTGAAGCGAATGTTGTACCGGCGACATGCCAGCGAACCTAGTTGCAATAATAAGGTACCCAGCAAGTAATGAGTTTTAGTTAGAACTTACCCAAACTAAGGTGACGGCCAATGGGATGTAATGAAAACTGTGCTTTATGTGTGGCCGAAGTGTGGTTAAAGCTCTCGCTATGTAATTAGGGAGGAAGTTAAGAAGTCTCCAAGCTACAGGCTCAACTTTTCGAACCTCGTTGAAATAAAAATTGCTGATAACGAACGGCCCATATTTTTCAACACACCCAGAGTGTTTGCCGAATGATGCGATTACAAACCAGGGACGAAGGCAAACAAACAGCGTTGAATCAACATGTATTATTGCGATCACAGCGAGAGCTGACTTTACCGAGTACCACGACAAAACATTTGTGCTAAATTATTTTACCTCAGAGATTGGAACTGAAAACCGTAAGCATTTGCCGCTCCCCCAAATCCGGTATCACTGCCCGATCAGCGACATCTTTCCACACTACACAACCAAGCAGAGCAAGCTTCCCCTTATGCTTACGGGATCATCGCCCGACCCATCAAGCCTAGCCATCCCTCCAACAAATGCTCAACAATACGATAAAAAGAAGTGGAGCGGAAAATGGACTTTTAGTATTGCGTATAGGAGCAAACGCAAGCCCCCTACGTTAGCGTTAACGCTGCGTCCTCTACACTGCGCATGAGCCATACGTACGCACTGCAGCGAGCTATGCGTACGTGCGCTCGCTATCGATTTTGCGAGCATACGTAGTGGTCCCCCGCGTGCCATTCCTGTTGCTCTCGTCGCGCACGGGACAGCGCGAGACTACTCCAGTTTGAAAAATGGCGGCGGTGAGGCAAACCAGTGGAAGTGCGCTACGCGCGTTGTGCGGGTTCGCTTCTCTGTTGAAGATGACCTCAACCTTGTGGAATAAAGAGAAAGAGGAAGAAGGGAAAAAGGGCGCAGGCTCGTGGCGGGCGAGGACACGCGGAGTTCGGAGCTGGAGACAGACGAAAGAGCCGGTGCCGAGCAAGGCCTCCAACAGAAGACCCGGACCACTAGACAGCCTTGGCCCTCCTCTTCAGCGGACTCTGAACTTAAGTACAGATTAAACATTTTCCCAATGGTAGCGCTTCCCCGTGTGACTTCCTCGGAGCGAGTGGAACTCGGCCTGATCGGGCATATTGACAGGCGACCCACAACCTCCTCAAAGAAATCAACGCGACGAACCCTTTTGAACGCCCACAAAGATGGGTGTCGATAGCCAAAAACGTTGGCGACGCCGTCGAACCCAAAAAGGTGTTTACCGTGCGGGCGGCACGCGAGCGGTGCGACCTATTGCTCACATACTTCCAAGCAAATGACGAGGCGAACATAAGGTAGTAGAAATCCCACAACGCACTGGAGCGAACCATAGATCGAACTGCTGGTCGCACAGTCCTAAAAAAAACCACAAAACACGTTCACAACAAGCAACTGGAAAGAGATTCACGCACTTCGTAGCAAAGCGAGGAGATTCGCGGTTTTGGATTGGCTTGACCGAATACCCGCCTTGGATTGTTTGAAGCAGTTCGCAGGAGCACATCTAGATGGCGCGACAAGTCTTTACGTATGCGTTTGCTTTCTGCTATACTAAAACTGCGCGTTCAACGCGCTCTGTAACGTTACGTCGACAGCTTCCGTGCGTTGTACGCAGTGCTGACGCAAGGGTCTTTACTCTATTCTAAAACTCTCTAATACTTGTCCTGTCGGTATTTTCCGTCACTTATGAATGCCATCCTCGGAGAGTCGAACACACGCACATCCTAGGCACAGATTCCTGCATTGGATTGCAACAGACACACAAACAGGGATGTCAATAAAACAACAAAAGCGTCATTACAGCATGTTCCTATGCTTACAACGAGCGAAGGAAAGCTAGGAAAGCTTCCGTACGTCGGTAGAAGGAAGCTAGGTAGTCACATCTAGTCGTAAGCGGTTGCAGTCTCACTCAATCTTAAATGTGTGAAGCGGCCTTTGTATTGTACTTAGTCCCCAAGAATAAATAAGCACATGTTTAACTCACCTGCATGACCGCTCAACCCGCCTCCTCTAAAAAAAAAAAAAGAATATATATATATACATACATACATAGCAACTCCGCAAGTACGGACATATATTATATATATATATATATATATATATATATATATATATATATATATATATATATATATATATATATATATTATTTAGTATGTAAACAATACACTAAATCGTGCGTCTATGTATTGAAGGCATCAGTGTACAATGTTTGAAATCCACAGTAGATCAAATCTCGAGGTTTCTGAAAGAGTAGACAAAACTGAAATTCAACCAAAAAAAGTCCAAGGACACCTAAGCACTGTTCACGAAATGTGAATGCGAAAGCATGAATGTCGTTCTTCCGCTCCCTCTAGTTCATCTGCGGCATAGTGGCGTGGACGGCCACGTTACCCTGGCCGACGGCCAAGTGCGCGCTCTCGTGAAGTGGCCGCGTCGCGCTGAGCTCAGCCGCCACTCCCGGAGCTTGCCCGAGCGGGCTCTGCCGCTAGGCCCACACCGCTTTACCGGCGGCCGGGCCGCTGCGTGCGCTGCGCCGCAATAAAGGGGCTTCTCTCGTGGCTTTTTTTTTTTTAGAACTACGCCGCACCAGAGCCAATGGGAGCCTCGTTCCTTGATGACGCGCGCCAGCCAATTGAAGCATAATCCAACCAGAAATCGGCTTCACTTGGGAAAGGGGATTTTAGGTGCCGTTTGGCCAACGTTTGGCGTGGTTTCAAAGCTGATGTCGTCGGTTCGCTCCATGGGACAGTTAATGCTTGTTTCAAGCTGGTCGTCTGTTCGCTCCATGGAACAGTTAATGCTTTCGCATTAACATGTGGCTACATGTTAAGCAATAAAATAAAGACATGGCGAGAGTCACTAATTATTACCGAGCAATGCCAACCATTATCTTTGATAGAAAGGCTTATTAGGCCCTTATAATATTGCCATATTCATGCAGTAACAACGTATACAATTTAATAAAATAACGTGAAAAGTTCAACAATCTTAAGGACAAACTTCCTTGAATTGTTACGTAAGGAGAAGGCAATGAAAGGTTAGGACATACGAGGGGCATAGTGATTGAAACCTTATTTTTTCCCGATGTACAAGCCAGTTGGAGGTCGG